>LPNX010606113.1:153540-273131 GCA_001517045.1 Pseudotsuga menziesii
ACTATATGAGGTAAATGATGTCACTTTTGGATAAACTCTTGCAGACATATGAATGACATATGGTACTAGTGCAACACTATTTTTTAAATTTTTTTCATGATTTTTATTATTATTAATTATTAAAGTTTGGAAACCTTGAAATGAAGACGTTCTGTGTGGGTGAAACACTTTACGGGAAAAACTTGATAAAATTCTTGGTTCTTTATATAATATTGTAGAGTTCGCTCTCCTCTAGTGCACCATATAGTTTTCTTGTGAAATGGGAAAGGCAATAAAAAATTATATAAAAAAAAAATTGATGTATCTATTTTTGAAAATTCATGCGTGTCATTTAGAAAAATAATAATAATAAATAAAACATACATTTTTACGAAAAAATTACGCATTCAGAATCATTAGATCGTATTCTACAATATTCTATATTTTCATAAAAAAAATATTGTGTTTGTAATAACAAAAAATGCCATTGAAACTGAGCATATCAGTAGAGTTCTGAAATATAGGCAATAGCCCTGTTTTATTTGTCCTAGCCAATAGGTTCGGTAGTCCGAAGCTATTTCTAAACATCATGCCAAGCCTTGTTCCCACCGAAATTCTAAATTTTACAAAACACATATGCGTTATAACGCATATGTGTTTTATATCGCATATCCTTTATAACACATATGCGTTATAACACATATGCATTATATATGGCATATGCATTTCACTACATTAATTTAAAAAACAATTTTACATATACATTGGTCTTGGAACAGCATACACTTTCCCCTTTTATAACCAACCATCCCCCCTTTGTCTATCTAAAACACATCCACATACCCTCTCTCCATCCCTCTTTATCTAACCCTCTCTCCATCCCTCTTTATCTTACCATCTCTATTTCTCTCTCTCCATCCCTCTTTATCTTACCATCTCTTTTTCTCTCCTTTATCATCCCTCTACCTCTATAACCATCCCTCAGCCTTGTCTCTCTCCCCCCTTCCCTCTCTATCCATTATCTCGTCTCCCCTCCCACCCTCTTTTTCTACCTCCATGCGTTCCATCCTCTCACTCACTCCATACCTCACTTTCTCCCCCTACCTCATCTCTCCACCCCCTTCTCTCTCCCCCCCCCTCTCATTACTTCTCTATCTTCCTCTCCCCCCCTATTTGTCTAAATCCCCCCTCCTTTATCTCACCACTCCCCCCTTGAACAAACTTACACATCTCTTAGTCTTGAAAAAACACACCCTCTCTCCCTCTATTTCCAACCTTCCCCACTTTGTCTCTCTCACACACATCCACACACACTCTCTCCATATATCTCTCTCTCTAACCATTGCTATTTCTCTCATTCACTATCCCTCTAAATCTATAACCATCCCTCAACCCTCTCTCTCTACACCTTTCCTTCCCTCTCTTCCTCTCTCCCCCTGTCTACCTAAATTCCACCTCCTTCCTTATCTCATCACTCCCCCCTCAAACAAACTTACACACGACTTGGTGTTAGAACACCACAACCCCTCTCCCTCTATAACCAAACTTCCCCCTTTGTCTCTCTCAAATACAGCCCCACACCCTCTCTCCATACCTCTCTATCTAACCATCAATACTTCTCTCATTCACCATGCCTCTCCCTCTAAAACCATCCATCAACCCTCTCTCTCTCCCCCTTCCCTCCCTCTAAAACCATTCCTATGTCACCCCTCCCTCCCACTAAAACCTTTTCTCTCTTCCCCCCTCCATCCCCCCTCCCTCTCCTTCTCCCTCTATGTGGTCCATCATCTCAATCACTCCCTCCCTCACTTTCTCCCCTTACCGCCTCTCTTCGTCCCCTTCTCTCTCCCCCCAAATTCCTTCCCTCTCTTCCTCTCTCAATCTAACCATCAATATTTCTCTCCTTCACCACGCATATGACTCTAAAACCATCCATCAACCCTCTCTCTCTCTCTCGCCTCTCTCTCTCTCTCTCCCTTTCCTCTCTAAACATGCATCCTTCTCTCTCTAGTGTTAAATGAATCCAGTTATTCAATATTTCATCTCTCCATCTTTCTCTCCATTCCTCAACATCTCTCTCTCTCTCTCTCTCTCTCTCTCTCTCTCTCTCACACACACACACACACACACATAATTCTCATGTCTATCCCTTGGTGTAACCACCCTTGAACATCCTTCATTTCCCTAAACCCATCCTCTCTCACTACTATTATCACACCCTCTCACCCTCTAACCATCCCTCCATCCATCATTATCTCTCCCTCTCTCTCTCTCTCTCTCTCTCTCTCTCTCTCTGACTCTCCCCCCTCTCACTCTTTAAACACCCCCCATTTGTCTCTCTCACTCACTCACTCACTCTATAAATCTCTCTATACCACCACTCCATCCATCCCTCTCCTCCCTCTTCTCCCTCTCACTCTTCAACCCCCCCCCCATTTGTCCCTCCATCCATTATGTTATATCTTTCTGCCATCTATTATCCTATATCTTTCCGCCATCCATTATCCTATATCTTTCCTACACCCAATCATCCCTCCCTCCTATATATCTCCCTCTCTCATCCCCCCTATATCTATTACGCCCCCATTCCTCCCTCCCGCTTATATTTATCCTCCCTTCATTATTCCGTACCCATCCCTTTGTTCCTCTTATATTTCTCCTCCCTTAATCTACCCCATATCTCTCTCCTACCCATCCCTCCCTCCCATGATTACCTCTAGACCTTTCTCTCCCTCCTTTCACTCCCCCCCATCTTTTAGCTTAATCAATGTAAAGCCAATTTCTCTTATGCCATACGCACTAAATTGCATATGTGATATATCACATATGCATTATATCGCATATGCAATATGATCATCATGTTTTACATAGTGACCGTTATTTGTAAACCATTGTATACATAACACATGTGTGATATAACATATATGCGTTAAAATGGACATGCATTATATCACATATGCAATATGGGTTTTATAAAAAATGTTAGGTTGCGGGTCGTGGGCCATTTTTATTGTACAAAAAGACAAATTTTATATGAAACTGTGCACAGAGAACTGTTCAACTTGTCGTTTTATCACTTAGTACACAAATACATAGGTATTGTACAAGTTTCAGTGGATTTCAATGGGGAATGTACGTAATAGAGGATGGAAATCAGTGAGGAAGGTTCTTACACCGGAAGAAGCTGGACAAAAAGAGAGGGAAGAATCAAGAATATTCCAGCATTCAATTGATGAGAAAATACTTCACATTCCCTCTCAATAAGTGAAGCAAAACAATTCAATAGAAAATACAATGTTGGATACCCCAGAGAAAGATTCAAAGCGAAGGATTTTTATAGTGGACAATACCATACAGAGTCTAATGATACACATTTCAATATCAAGTCCAATGGATGGAACACCACACTTTGCATCAAATACTTGCACCTCAACATATCATGGAAAAGCACAGATACCTGACGTAGAGGTTGAGGAGGATAATGCAATGTTAATGGAAGCTGGTTATGGGGAAGATGAAAATCTTGGTGCATTATTAAGGAGACAATTTTGTGAATATTTCAATCATTATGTTCCCAACGATGCAAATGTGGCTCCACAACAACCATGCTAGGTGGTTTAATCTCTTAATCGAAGTTGTCAATCCTGTAGTGGATGTAAACGTCACTCCAACATTTCAAGCAACAAAAAATATCGCATCAATGGGAAAGAGAACTCCTAAACGCATACAAGTAGACGAGAGTGAATTGACTTCCATGGAAGGTAATGTGCCTAAACAAACTATCCTTTTCCATTGTTCTCAAATAATGAAACAATATTTTGATAAAAAATCTGAAGCTGGTAAATTCCAATTGTTTTTATATTTGATTAAATCTATGAGTATGCCAATTGTTAGAAGAAATATAGGCATAAAAACATTGAAGAATATTGAATCAAGTAATCACATTTTTAAATATCTTGTTGTTGCATTCACATCGATTGGTAAAAAGCTCGTTCATACAACTGTAATGCAGCTCACCGCGTATTGTCTAAATCAATTATAAGTATATCCACAAGAAAAAATCATTTACTTAAATGCACATCACAAATTGTGCCTTTACATCCAAAGATTAAAAAATATTCAGTAAGAAGAGACAACCTTGATGCAGAGGGACAAATGGAAACATTATGGGAATTTAGTGGTAGGATTCCCAGTAAATACATGAAGTTAATCGAAGCAGTCAAGGGAATAGTGCACACTTTTTGGCACGATAACACTAGGCCTTCTTCCAACACAAAGGATGTGTTAAAAGGATTTAGGGGTTCTATGAATAAGGAACCGCATGTTAAACATTATCTTGACATGACACAAACTCAATTGTTCGATATGTTTAAAATTTCCCATGTAGAGATAAGTATCGGGAAAAGATCATTTGAAAAATGCAAGCCTTGGTATGTTAGAATCAATACCATTCGAAAGACTTGTTGTTGTAGGTACCACATAGAGTTTGATATATATTATCATACGTTTGTACATATACGTCGTGTTTTGCATCCTAACCATGTGCATGAATGATTAAGTACAGTACCGCCAATGTCATCTAGAGATTTCATCCATAGCATAATGTGTCCAAGGAAATATGGGAAGACATATTACTTAAAACAATGTGTGGAGGGTTCTTGCAACAATTGTGGTGGGTTATCATTATGGTCTTATTGCATCCATGAAAGTGAAGATCAACCATTTAGGAATACAATTGTCAAGAAGCAAAACTATCGGTATGGGACATATCAACTACATGATGGGAAAGAAAGCATGATGATTAAGTTGGTGACTTCACAAGTGACATTGTACATGAATAATATTCATTTAAATGACTATATCATTTATCTTGTTTTATAACATTGTTTATTAACATATTAATATTCATGTAAATATTTTTACGTTGTTTCATGACATTGTTTATTTTTTTCCCACTGGGTGCAAGTATGTGAATTTATTTCAGCATTCCGTGGAAATATCCAACAATACATTCAGCATGTCGATATGGCATAGTGGAAATATGAGCAATTCAGAATATGTCGAGACACCTTCCTTCTTGGAACAATACTATCAGTGGTTGACATTGTAGAAAATTACACCCTACAACAAAATGAAATATAAAGTGAGTACTATCACTCAAAGCAGGTGAGCATAATGGTCCATATCACTTATCGACATGGGACAGATCGAGATGAAGAGAAATGTGTTATATTGAAAGAAAGTCACTTCTACATAAGTGATGACTAGACCCATGAAATCCATTACATGCAGCATTGATTTAAATTGTTCTATGATCATGTGATAGCTATGGATATACCATTTTTTCATCATTTGATTTGGTTAAATCCTTATGTTGGACAGTTCAAGAATGCATGTGTATTTAAATGGTTGTGTTTGTTGCAGATAAAATACAAGGTGCCACATATATGGAACTAATTTGAAACTGGTCATGGAAAAGGAGAGCACGATGGCGCCGATGCATGCATAAAAACTGCACTTAGAAGGGAAGAGATGAATTTTATAGGTGCTTTCCTTTGAGACACTGCATATATAGTGAAATGGTGTGCATTTGTGGTGGGAAAAAAAGAAACAAGGAAAAATCTAGTGTGGAGAATATTCTAGGAGGTGAAAAATGTGGAACGATCAAACACACATCGGGTGAACACAGTGCATGGAACTTGACAGTTTCATTTAATTAGAATATTAAACAACTTGTCCCTACAAATTGGGACAAGATTGAAGGCTTTCTTTTGCGGTTCCTGTAGCATCGATGAATGGGATTATTGTGAGTATAAAAATACAGTTAATACATGGGTTCGAGTGACACTTGGCACTGATTTTAAGGGGGTTAATGAAATAAACCATTTGGAAGATGATCAGACATATATTTCTATAGACTATGATCACACATTGGAGCTCATACAAGTAGGTACAAAAAAACATTTGTAGTGCCTAAATCACTACAACCCTTTACATTTAAAGAAAATTTATTTATGTTACATGCATGACCTTTTTTTAATAAATGTATTGTTAACTCGACCTATTTCCTTTCACATGTCATATATATGTAGTGATTTCCCCAAAAAATAATAAATGGGGTTCTGACTATTGGTTGGAACATTTCTTGGAGGGGAAACAAACCATTCTTGAGCCTGTTATAGATAAAGAAAATATTGAATTCCCAACTGGCTCAATGGTTATAAAAGGGGAGTACTTAACACTAGCAATACAAAAGAAAAGGAAGGGTGGGCATGTATATCATGATTATAGACCAGGAGCTATTTTATACCACTTCACCAACCTGGTAGTTGGTATAAAAATCAAGTTGCACACACTTTCGAACAAAAATAGCTCACATGTATGCTACTTGATACCTCATTTAGAGCACGAGATATTGTTGGAAACCATCGGCAATAGAGATGATCTAGATGGCCTACTCGAGTGAGTTCATTGTCAGGTGTTATTAGATTGTCTAGTGCGGCT
This sequence comes from Pseudotsuga menziesii, assembly GCA_001517045.1. NCBI lineage: Eukaryota > Viridiplantae > Streptophyta > Pinopsida > Pinales > Pinaceae > Pseudotsuga > Pseudotsuga menziesii. The sequence goes on from LPNX010606113.1 coordinate 160,024, forward strand.
ATATTGTCAGGTGTGTTATATAAGCTTTAAAGTGTGTGTTGAAGCACAATTTCGATGAGTTATCCTTTATTTTATTCCCAAAGTACTAACATATGATTGATGAATACCAATGACAGACATCCTACTATTCATAGGATATTGAACAGTATAAACATGATCCTACACCCTCAGGTGAGCTATCTATAAATAATGTTTGCACATTTTCAATGGGTTGTCTTTATTTTCTTATGAGAGTACCAATGTTTAGCCTTTCGTGTGCCTAGGATACAAACACGATCTATGGAACATTAGAGGCAGAAAGAACTATTGGTGTCTTTAGACACGAACAAATAGACTTCAAAAAATAACAAGCTCTCAAGCTGTTACAATTTAATTTTAATTATTTTTTTATATTAATGCACACTTAATTACATTAATGCACATTTAATTAAATTGGTGGGTCAACTCTTGCAATTCTTACATTAGTGGGTCAAATCTGCAAAAACCTCGACCGTGTGGCTATTGGTAGTGCTCCCATATCATCCTTGCCCATACACACTTGCAGGAGTCAATGACATGCAATTCTGTTGCTCCATTTGGTTTTTCGCTCTTAGACCGAAAGTCACCAAGTGTCCCTAAAGCACATTTTGAGGTGACATTCAACTCGACGTAAATAAAAAACCAGAGGTCAAATCGATGAAGTGTCAAATTTGTTGGTATCTTGGCATTCGATTACATCTAAGGGGCCCTCTTCACCATCTTTTCATGGCTCGGTGACTACATTGTGCATTAAATTCATAAACTAGGGTTTTTCTCGATTTCCTTGAATGAAAATCTTGCATTGGTGGGTCAACTCTGCAAAAAACTCGATCGTGCAACTATTGGTAGTGTTCCAATATCGACCTTTTCCATACACACTTGCAGGAGCCAACACCATGCAATTATGTTGCTTCATTTGCGCTTTCGCTCCTGGACCGAAAGTCACCAAGTGTCCTTGAACCACATTTTGAGGTGACTTTCAACTTGACATAAATCGACAACCAGATGTCGGATCGACAAACCATCAACTCCATTGGTCTCCTGGCATGCGATTACATCTAGGAGGGCCTTTCCACCATGTTTGCATGGCTCCATGACTACATTGGACATTGATTTCATAAACCATGGTTTTTCTTAGTTTCCTTGAATGCAATTCTTGCATTGGTGGGTCAAATTTTCAAAAACCTAGAATGTGTGACTATTGGTAGTGTTCCATATCGACCTTTCCTATACACACTTATAGGATCCAATGACATGCATTTATGCTACTCCATTTGGTTTTTCGCTCTTGGAAAGAAAGTCACTAAGTGTCACTGAACCCCATTTTGAGGTGACTTTCAACTTGACATAAATCAGAAACAGAGGTCAGTTCTACACACCGTCAAATTCGATGGTCTCCTGGCATGCAGCTACATCTATAGGGCCATCTCCACTATGTTTGCATGGTCTCATGACTACACTCTGCATTGATTTCATAAACTAGGGGTTTGCTCAGTTTCCTTGAATTAAAACTATCACATGAAACATATATTGAATATATGTTGAATAGGTTTATCATGAAGGATGCTAAGGCAGTAAGAACACCTTTATCAAACCATTTCAAATTATTTTCCAACTTAATGTTTGTGTGATCCTCCTGTTTCAATGTGGCAAGCTTCGTATTATCCCCTCCTTGTTGGGTGTGTGTTGGGTGAACAAATGAATGGTAGTGGATATGGCTAGCCCGTGGTCCACAAATACCAATATGGGAGATTATATTTATATTTATATTTTTAATATGAATGATGCACAAATGGAATCCTCAAACCAAATATCATGACTAATAGGTACCTTATTTCTCACCCATCACCTCACCACACTATTTATAAGAGAAACGGAATTTATAAAGAAACAAAATCATACATAAAGAATATATTCAACATAAATAACACAAGGATATGTCATGATTAGGTTTATAATATAATTAAGGGATATTCATTTGTTTTTTATTTGGATATTTTGCAGTGTTACCGCAAACGTCCTTCACATAGTTTCACATGTTCAGGGGCTCATGTAGATCATCAATATAATGAAAATGAAAATACAATTTCATGTTTTTGTGGTGTGTTTAATGCCATTATAGAAAAGAGAGGGTCAAATAGATGGTGGAAGAAAGTGCAAGGGATTTTTTTGTTTAAGTGGTCAAGTGCCTTTAATATTCTTGTTTCATCATGATCAAGGGCATTAGGATCCCTATATTTTGATTAAATTAAACACTAAATAATCAATCCACACCATAAAAAAAGTCAACCATGTAGTGGGAATGGAGTGTAGTTCATGGAATACTCAAGTGGAAGTGAAGTGCAATGAAAACACCAAGGATCTAAGATAAACCTTTATTTGTAGTGAATTATAATCTCAATTCTTGAATCACAATTGTAGAATATATCATGTTAGAATATCTACAATAGAATGTAGGCCTTCAAGAAGGTATAAATAATCAATACTTATAGAATACTTACTACTTTCAAATTGAAGTTGAACTTACTACATTTGAAGAAGCATAGTGGATATAGACAAAAAAAAATTGGATGGAGGCTATGAGAGATGAGATGAAAGCTCTAATTGTGAAACACACATTAAGTGTCATTTTAATTAAACACATAGTCAATTAAAGACATAGTTAAGCATACCTGAAAGACATGATTAATATCATGTTTCCATATCAAGTCAACCATACATATAAATCTTAACCTTGCTTTATATTATATGTACATATAATATTTTCAAAAAAGGCATGCCATGGTCATAATAAAAAATAGTGGATCATACTGTACATATGTGTGTATACAAACAAAATGGTACATGTATGTATTACCCCTGTACATGAATTCTATTTATCGCCCCTTTCACTGCCACTGTTAGTGGATTTTGAGAAGTCTATCTTTCTTTTTTGGATGCTCAATGGTGTTCTCCAGCACTGAAGAAGAGGACTGAAGCCATAAATAAAGCATTTCCAAGTTGAAGCGATAAATAAAGCATTGAAAACCATTCTTCAACAAATGGTAGGGAGGGACAAATCAAACTGGTACTTACAACTATTTTCTGCACTTTGGGCCTATAGGACCACTGTAAATCCTTCCACCAGTTTCACACCTTTTTAACTGGTATATGGATTGAAAGCAACGCTCCCGATAGAATGCAAGATTCCTTCTCTAAATCTCGCTATGAAACTTTTTCCTAACACGATTATAGAAGAGGAACGATTTATGTATCTAAATAAACTTGATGAAACTCGCTGCTATGTTTCCTTAGAAAATGAGGCATGCAAATGAAGGATTAAATACCAATGTGAAAGAACCATTCACTTTCTCTCTTTAAATGAAGGAGATATGGTCTTGAATAATGACTAGAAGCATGATAAGTTGGGGGCAGAGAAATCCAAAACTATGTGGCACGGGCCTTACATTATCAGTCGCATCTTTGGAAAGTGTGCATAGGAGTTAGTAGACTATGATGAGATACCCCTAGGTGAGCACTGACATGGTATCTACCTTAAAATATACTATCCCTAGATCATCTAGCATAGGATCTTTGTAAATATTGTTTATAGATTGTTGTGTGTCTTGATTTGAAAGTGTGGTTTTTGTGTGAATTAAGATGTGTTTCACAAACCCTACTTATGTTTGTCCTATATCTAATAGACAAATGGCCACTTTTACTGGGTTCACAGATGGTGCTAATCGTTACACGTTAAATCTTGCATTAGCAGCTTGGGTACTGCACTATCCTAAAGGTATTTTGGTGAGTTCAGGGGGTGTTTTTTTAGGTCCCTCCACCAACAATCCCACAGAGTATCATGAGGTGATTGGATTGTTGATGAAAGCTCTGGCTAACGATGTAAGGAAAATGAAGGTTTACATAGACTCCGAACTAGTTTTTCAATAGCTTAACTGCATGTACACCATCTGAAACTCCCTACTCGTTCATACATTTTGAAGGGTTAGGCTCTTGGAAAGGTATTTTGAGAAAGTCATGTATCAACATGTTCTAAGAGATTTGAATGTTATCGCAGGTTCCTTAGCTAATTATGTCTTACATTGGTATATTTCTCATAATTAAAAATCCATTATAACATAAAAACATGCATGCAAATTCATAAGTAGGAATATATTTCACACATCACGTTTTTTGCACAGACATCTATAAATATATTTTTTCATATATATATAAAAATTGTAAAACTGAGATGCAAAACCAGGCTGAAGCCTCAAGCTTTAAGTGCCCTCAAACTGCAAGACTGTCATTAGTTCAAAATATACATATATAGGGAAAAATATGAAGCCCTGAACCTTTTAGTAATAATATATACAAAAATGGAAAGCTTTTGTAGACTAGTCATCATCACAGTGATTCTCATGATAGCATATAATGGCCTGAGCCACTCTGCGGAGTAGCTTAGCAAACCGTCCTAAGACTCCCATAGTATGACATTGGTAGCACTTTGGTAGGTCTTCAGTGGTAACATCGGGAATCCCTACACTCAAATGATATAGGTTCTCATTCATATCTCCAACCTCGTCATTTTCCTCAGAGCGATAAGCCATCATATCTCTAACCCCATCTCATCTATCAACAGGTGACATCCCAGCTAGATGGATAGTTCTAATTTATGCATAAACCATTTTTCACTTGTCTCAGCATTACAAAATAAAAATTAAATAAATGAAAAAATTTAAAAACATGATGGATATTCTCTTTTTTACCTTTCTTATCCCACTCCTCTCCCTCAGGCAGTGAAAGTTTCAGGTTCTCACATAATTCTTCCCCCTCATAGGCATAATCCTTGATCATGATTGGTTTTCCTCTCAACCAGCGAAATAAGGCTCACCCGTAGAGAACTCTGGGATCCCCGCCACCATGATGGGTCATAAAATAAACCCACCTGATCATCCTAGGTCCTCGAGGTCTAGTCTGTTCACATTCACTTGGGGCCTCATGTGGGGCACCCTCTGCAGGATGAAAGACACTACCAAAGCTCCATAGCCAAAATATTTGAGTGTCCCCCATTTTCTCTTGTTCAATTGATCCTTGAAGCTGACTAACATGCCCTCACACCAGTTAAATAATGTAGGATGCATACACTTTAGGGAATACAACATATGTTCCCTAGTATTTAGGTGAGAGGATCTAGTCCCAACCACCTTCCCAATGGTATAAAATATCTCCCTCAAAGGACGATACACTATTTCCTGGATGCAAAGTTTCCCAAATTGGGCATGCATCCCCAGTGCACAATATTGGTCAATTATATCATCTAAATAAATTTCATCACCCCGTGGGCTGGATAGAACCACTTCTCTCTCTCTCTCTCTCTCTCTCTCTCTCTCTCTCTCTCTCTCTCTCTCTCTGAGACATCCCAATCAAGAAGTATATGTCCTCAATGTCTATAGTCAAGATTTGCATCCTGACCACAAAATGTTACTGCTTGGGGTCCCACATGTCAATAATATACTCCAAAATATGGATGTAGGCCTTCATGCATGGTACCCTGAAATATTCTAGTAACCCACAGTTTTGTAAGGCATCCATTGTAGCTGGATCACTAACATCTTATACATCTATTGTTTCATGCTCACACTCTTCCCACCCCTTTCCCTCAGCCCTTTCCCTCCCCCTCTTCATCTCTCTCCCTCTCTGCCTAAATCCCCCCTCCTTCCTTATTTCACCACTCCCCCCTCAAACAAAATTACGCACCTCTTGGTATTAGAACACCACACCCCCTCTCCCTCTATAATCAAAATTCCCCCTTTATCTCTCTCAAGCACATCCACACACCCTCTCTCCATCACTCTCTATCTAACCATCGATATTTCTCTCCTTCACCGTGCCTCTGCCTCTAAAACCATCCATCAACCCTCTCTATCGCCCTTCCCTCCTGCTAAAACCCTTCCTTTGTTACCCCTCCCTCCCTCTAAAACTGTTTCTATCTTCCCCCATCCCTCCATCCCTCTCCTTCTACCTCCATGTGTTCCATCCTATAACTCACTCCCTCCCTCACTTTCTCCCACAACCAAATCTCTCCATCCCCTTCTCTCTCCCCCCAAATTCCTTCCCTCTTTTCCTCTCTTTATCTAACCATCGATATTTGTTTCCTTCACCATGCCTATACCTCTAAAACCATCAATCAACCCTCTCTCTCCCCCTTCCCTCTCTAACCATGCATCCCTCTTTCCCACGCATAAAATCTATCCAAGGGTTCAATCCTTCATCTCTCCATCTTTCTCTCCATTCCTTAATATCAATCTCTCTATCTCTATCTCTCTCTCTCTCTTACTCACACACACACACACAATCCCTCATCTCTATACCTTGGTGTAGCTATCCTTAACCATCCTTTATTTCCCTAAATCCCTCCTCTCTCACTATTATTATCCCACTATCTCACCCTATAACCATCCCTACATCCATCATTGTCTCTCCCTCCATCTCTCTCTCTCTCTCTGACTCTCCTCCCTCCCACTCTTTAACCATCCCCCATTTGTTTCTCTCACTCACTCACTCTATACCTCTCTCTATACCACCACTCCATCCATCCCTCTCCTCCCTCTCACTCTTTAAACCCCCCCACACCCATTTCCCCCTCCATACATTATGTTATATCTTTCCTCCATCCATTATCCTATTTATTTCTTGCACCCAATCATCCCTCCCTCCTATATATCTCCCTCTCCCACCCCCCTATATATCTTACCCCCCTCCATCCCTCCCTCCCACTTATATTTAATCCTCTCCCACTTATATTTCTNTATTTTATCTTAATAAATGTAATGTTAATTTCTCTTATGTCATATGCACTAAATCTCATATGCAATAAGATGATCATGTTTTACATAATGACGATTAAGTGTAAACCATTGTATGCATAACACTTGTGTGATATAATGCATATGTGTTAAAAACATACATGTGTTATATCGCATATGTGATATGGGTTTTATAAAAAGGGTTGGGTTGCAGGTCATGGGCTAGTTTTATTGTAGAAAAAGATAGAATTCCTCTTAACATGCACACAGAGAACTGTACCTGCCTTTTCATCATTGATTACGAAAATGCATAGGTATTGTACAAGTTTGGGTGGATTTCAATGGGGAATGTATGCAATAGAGGATGGAAATCAACAAGGAAGGTGCTTACACCAGAAGAAGCTGAAAATAAAAATAAGAAGAGGGAATAATCAAGAAATCGTCATCATTCAATCTATGAGCAAATACTTCCCATTCCCACTCAACAGGTGAAGAGAACAATTCAATAGAAAATAAAATGTTGGATACCCCAGAGAAAGAGTCAAAGAAGAGGAATTTGATAGTGTACAATACCAAACATTCTCCAATGACCCACATTTTAGTATCAAGTTCAATAGATGGAACTCCACACTTTGCATCAAATACTTGTGCCTCAACATATCGGGGAAACACACAGATACCTAGCATAGAGGTTGAGGAGGATAATGCAACATTAATGGAAGATGGTTATGGAGAAGATTAAAATATTGGTGCATTATTAAGTGGAAAATTTTGTGAAGAGTTCAATCATTATGTTCCTGATGATGCAAATGTGGATTTGCAACAACCATGCCAAGTGGTTCAATCTCCTAATCGAGGTTGGCATCCTGTAGCGGATGTAAACGCCACTCCAGCATTTCAAATAGCGAAAAAACTTGCATCAACATGAAAGAGAAGTCCTAAATGCATACAAGTGGATGAGAAATAATTGACTTCCATCGAAGGTAAGGTGTCTAAACACATTGTCCGTCATCATTGTTCTCAAATAATGAAACAATATTTTGATAAAAAAATCTGAAGCTAGTAAATGCTAATTGTTTTTAGCTTTGATTAAATCTAGGAGTATGGCAATTTTTAGAAGAAATTTAGGCATAATAAAATTCAAGAATATCGAATCAAGTAATCGCATTGTTAAATCTCTTACTGTTGCATTCACATTGATTGGTAAAAAGACTCGTTCATGTGACTGTAATGCGGCTCGCCACATCTTGGTTGAATCAATTATAAGTAGATCCACAAGACAACGTCGTTTATTTAAATGCACATCACAAATTGTGCCTTTCCATCCAAATACACTTAAAATATATTTAGTAAGAAGATACAACCTTGATGTAGAGGGACAAATGGAAACATTATGGGAATTTAGCAATAGGTTTCCTTGTAAAGACATGAAGTTCGTCGAAGTAGTGAAGAGACTAATGCACACTTTTTGACACGATCACACTAGGCCTTCTTCTAGCACAAAATATGTGTTAAAGCGTTATAGGGGTTCTATGAATAATGAACTTCATGTTAAACATTATCTTGAAATGACACAAATTCAGTTGTTCAAGATGTTAAAATTTTCCCATGTAGAGCTAAGGCTTGGGAAAATATCTTTTGCAAAATGCAAGCCTTGGTATGTTAGAATCAATACCATCTAGAACACTTGTTGTTGAAGGTGCCACATAGAGTTTGATATATATTATCATAAATTTGCAAATATACATCGTTTTTTTCATCCTAACCATGTGCAGGAATGATCAAGTACAGTACCACCAATGTCATCTATATATTTCATCCATAGCATAATGTGCCCGAGGCAAGATGGGAAGACATATTACTTAAAACAATGTGTATAGGGTTCTTGCAACAAATGTGGTGGGATATAATTATGGTCTGATTGTATCCATGATAGTGAATATCAACCATTCTGGAATACAATTGTCGAGAAGAGGAACTATCAGTATGAGACATACTAGCTACATGATGGGAAAGAAAGAATTAAGATTAAATTTGGTGACTTCATTGGTGACAATGTACACAAATAATATTCATTTAAATGATTTTATTGTTTATGTTGTTTTATAACATTGTGTTTAACATGTAAATATTTTTATGTTGTTTTATAACATTGCTTATTTTTTTCCCACCAGGTGCAAGTATGTGAATTTATTTCAGAGTTCTGTGGAAAGATCCAACAACACATTCAGCATGTCAATATGGAAATATGAGTAATTCACAATATTTCGAGACACCTTCCCTCTCGGAAAAATACTATCAGTGGTTGACTTTGCAGAAAATTACACCCTACAACCACAAAATGAAATAAAAAGTTAGTACTATAACTCAGAGTAGGTGAGCATAATGGTCCATATCACTTATTGACATGGGTCAGATAGAAATGAAGAGAAACATGTGATATTGAAATAACACCACTTCTACATAAGTGACGACCGGATCCTTGGCATCCATTATGTGCAACATTAATTTAAATTGTTCTATGATCATGTGATAGCTATGGATATATCATTTTGTCTCCATTTGATTTGGTCAGATGGTTGTGCTGGACAGTTCAATAATGTATGTGTATTTCAATGGTTGTGTTTTTTGTACATAAAATACAAGGTGCCACATATATAGATCTACTTTTAAACTGGTCATGGAAAAGGAGAGCACGATGGTGTTGGTGCATGCATAAAAAATTATGTTAGAAGGGAAGAGATGAAGTTTACAGGTGCTTTCCTTTGAGACATTGCATCTATAGTGAAATGGTGTGCATATATGATGGGAGAACAAGAAATAAGGAAAAAACCTAGTGCGGAGAATATTCTGGGGGATGACAAATGTGGACTGATCCAACACACATTGGGTGAACATAGTGCATGGAACTCGATAGTTTCATTCAATTAGAAGCTCAAACAACTGGGCCCTACAAATTTGGACAAGATTGACCACCTTCCAAAAAGGCCTTGGTGGTGTCTAAAGACACCAGTAGTTCTTACCGCCTTCAATGTACCATAGATCGTGTTTGTATCCTAGGCACACAAAAGGCTAAACATTAGTACTCTCATAAAAAAATAAAGAGAGCCCAATGAAAATGTGTGGACATTATTTATAGATAACTCACCTGAGGGTGTAGGATCATTTTTATACTGTCCAGTATCCTGTGAATAGTAGGATGTTTGTGAATGGTATCCCTCAATCATAGGTTAGTACATTGGGAATAAACTAAATGCTAACTCATTGAAATAGTTCTTCAACACACACGTTAACATTTAAATAACGCACCTGCCAATCTAGACACACTAGACAATCTAGTAATACCTGACAATGCACTCACTTGAGTAGGCCAGCTCGATCATCTCTATGCTGATGGTGTCCATCAATATCATATGTACATATAATGTTCTACAAAATGGCATGCCATGACCATAATACAAAATAGTGGATCATGATGTACATCTGTGTGTACACAAAAAAATGATACATGTATGTATCCCCCTATACATGAACTGTATTTATGCCCCCTTTCACTGCCACTGTCAGTGGCTTTTGAGAAGTCTATATTTCTTTTTCGGCTGCTCAATGGTGTTCCCCAGCTGAACAAGAGGATCAGATCTCATTTATGGAGTTTGCACACAAACCCAAAGTTGTAAGTTAGTTTACCAACCTATAAAAATAAATACAAAGTTCTATGTACATTTGTTCAAATTCCAAGCCAATATAACATTTTTACTTACTGTCCATGTTTGAGTGATGGCACTTTGCAGTGTAACTTCATGTACCGTCGGTTTGAGTAGTAAATTCTTTGGGGTTTGATCTTGCTACAAGTTCCCTCTTTCCTTTTTTCCTGGCCATTTACTATTTTATTTCCAACATGATCATTTTCAATTTTGTGTATGTTTCCTCTTCCCTAAGGCATCTGTTTTCGATTTCATCGAGTTTATATTCAATAATCCTTCTTGGATTCTTTCCATACATGATTTCATTAAATGTTGGAAACAGATTGATTCCAGTTTGTGAAAATCTTCAAGAAGATTTTGAATTTTTTTTAATAATAATTATCATTAATTATTATTATTATTGTTATTTTTTTTATGTACTATATGTATAGTTTAATATATAGTTTTTTTTATAGTTTTGAAAATATAATAATAATCATTATTATTATATTTTTTTGTTTGGTAGGGCTTACATGGAGGTGGGAGGATGGACGTAGAGGAGCAAGACAGAATAGAAATAAGGGCTGCAGTGGTTGCAGGGCGCATAGAAGTGAGGCAAAGAGGGCTGGAAGAGAAGTGGAGGTGGTTATGCATGGGGAATGGCATGAGGTGGAGATGGATCTGAATGGAAATGGGGCAGGGGAAGGTCCTATGATGGAGGGATGGCCGAGTGGGAGGAGGAGGTTCGATGTGGAGTGCGAGCGTGCAGGCGGTGGGAGGAACATGGATGGGTTGGGAGTAGATATCTAGGTGAGATGGAGTGAAGAGGGATGTAGTGAGAGGAAGGAGCATGTCAAGACACAACCACAAATAGAGAAAAATGGGGATGGTTATGGTGATGTGTGATATAGAGGAAGAAAAGGGAAGGACCAGGAGGAGTGTGGGAATTGTTCTAGTGGTTGCAACATGAGGGATACATAGGAAGTATGCATGTGAGGAGTGGGGCGTGTGATAAGGGTGAAGGAACAGGGTGTGTGATGGTGAGGATGATGAAATGGGATGGAGTGTTGAGGAGAAGGTCACAGTGTGAAGGGAAGGAGGTTGACGTAAGATATGACAGTGTGGGATGTGTAGCAACAACATGGAGGGGAGAGATGTGGTTGTAGCGTGGGAAAATGGGGGCTAATAGAACAGGTAGAAGAGATGAGCATGGAAGAAGAGTGGAGCGTATAGTGTGAGAAATCCGGGAGCTATGATACCACTTGTAAGGGTAAAACCTTACATGTTTTTATCTAGGTTTAATAAATATATATTTAATAATTTAATGATGAAAAATGAGAAGATAGTAGCCAATTATATATGGCTAATAAACATAGGGACAAGTCTTTTCATTTAATAGACATGTAGCACAATATACTTACGTAATTGATTTCTTAACCTAAATAGTAATAAATTAATGAGTAATATACATTAAGGTATGTTACAAGGGATCTTGAGGTTTCTTTTATAACTATAGTAGAATTTATGGTGAGACTCTAGTGTTAACCTTGGGCGCTGGATTCATCATTTGACTGATGCCAAGTATAGACTCTTGTCAATCTTCCTTTGATTTTGTTGAACATGAAGCAGAGACAACTGAAAATCAATCTCAGACATTGAGTCGCACAGTTTTGTGCGACTTGGGTCACTCACAATGAAGGAATCTGAGTGACTTGGGTTGTTCTAGTAAAAAGGGATATGAACAACTTGATTTTAAGTCCCTCCTTTAAGTTTGAATTTCATTTTTGAGCTATTTTTATGATTTCTCAAGGTCCAATGAGTGTAAATGAGGTGGAATAACGATAGATGAGGGGGTGATGGGGCTGATGAAATGTTAGGTAAGCAAATTTTATCTATCTACTCTAGGAATTCAATTATAGTTGAATGTACTCAACCCTACTAATAAGTAGTGAGAATACCAATTGTATAATAAAATTATAATGTTTGACAAAGGTCATTTTGGTAAACAATTATTAACCATGACCATGTCTATCATAATTAAATTTAATTAAATAACCTATACATCATCATAATTTTCAGTAGTCAACTATAAATATCATAAATGAGAAGATCAATTATATAATAAATTTATAATATTTGACCATAGTAAATTATGATCAACTATTATTAAACATGACCATGTGTATCATAATTAAATTTAATTAAATAACTATATATCATTATAATTGATATATAATTTAACCATAAACATCATAGTTATTATAATTTAATATACCCTAAAACAAAACATAACCAAATCATCTTAAAACCCTTTTACAATAATAATAAAACCTAAAAATAAAATATTAATGAAATAATCTCAATTATAGAGCATAAAATTTGCATGGTCTTTTTTTTTTTTTTAATAGAAACTGAAAATATGTATATATAAAAAGGGCTGCGCACAACCATTCGTTACAAGAAAGATAGCTTTGAATTTTCATGAGCTACAGAAAAGCTGTACAGGAAGGCTAACCATGGAACTGTCCAAAAATCCCTGCATACAAACTGCTCAAAAATTCTGAAAATGCAAGAGGGATAAACCCTTACAAACTGTTTACATAAAAGGAGGCAAAAAAACATTTAGACATGTCAACATGAGGGGACTGATTACTGGATGCTTCTATTGTTTCTAGGCTGCACAACAGATTCCTCCTCCATGGGGAGGACAGCTTCTGCAACTTCGCCATTGACTTCCCCATTAATTCTGCTGGCCTGGTGCATTTCAATGAAACGTTGGAGATCCTCTTGAATCCTGTCCACTTTCCCATGTATTTCCCGCAGACTGCTCTCATTGTCGTCTATGCGAGCATCATTGTTGCTTACTTGATGAGAAGTGTAGCTAACAGTGTCAGCCATTTTCTTTACCTCCATGCTCATTTCTTTGGTGTCCACGACGTTAATGGCCAAGAGCTCATAGAGTCTACGTAAGTTCTTCTTAATATCTGCCCAATATCCACCTTGAGCCATGCTGGAAACCTCAGACGAAATGGTCAATCGAGCAAAAAGATTGAGAGGGAGACTGGCTGGGATGCCAGGAGCTTTGCCTTGAGGATCAACCGAGGGAAAATAAGAACTGAGCACCAAAAATTCTTGAAACAGAGAGGCTTTACCTTGCTGCAGAGTATCCAGCAAACCCGCGGCACCAATCACCCCACCCTGTCCGGGAGCCAAGACCCAGTTATCGCTTTGAGCTGCAACTTAAAACACTGGAAGGTTTGTTCCTGTCCAGGAAGAAAGAGCTGTGGAGACAAGCCACTCTTTCACCACCAAACGCGAGAGGGGGAGAACCTTCCAAGGAAGGCCCTGAAGCCACCCTTCGCTGACACCCAAGACTACCTGCCCCAGAAATCGCTGAATTTCGTGAGAACCAGAGCTTGTGGGGGAGAAATTCTGGAGCGGCATTCTGGAACCGAAGAGGGAAGGAGGAGAAGGATAAACGAGATGCAAAACGTGCGAGGGGTAAATGCAAGATACCCAAGGCCTTGAGGCCATTAATTCTGAAGCGACCGGATGAGGGGAGGATCGAGGCAGAGGCCACGCGGCGGGAAGGATAGAACAGGGTGATAAATGCATGGAGTTGTTAAAGGACGAGGAGGGAGGAGGGATGAGATGGCAAGGGAGGGCAAGGAGCGAAAGGGAAAGGGTGATGAAGGGGAGGGGTAAGACCATACCCAAATAAACCAAGGTTAAATTCATAAAGCTAGGCCTGCAATTCCTTAACAAGGGGGAAAATCAAAACTCAATGAGGAGATTGAGCCTTGATGAACTCTTCTTCTTCATTACGGGATGAATTTGTGCATGGGGGGGTCCCCATATTGTTTATAAACACCTTGCAGGAGGGAAGCCCCAATGTTGGCCATAGCGTCAGCTGCACTGTTGTTTATCCGAAGAATATGCAGGGGCTCAAAGGAGTGGTGCATAAGAGGTTTTACTTTGTTGTACAGGCGGCAACATTTAATTGCTCCCGAGGGGTATCCATTAATCAATTTCGAGATGACATGCTTGGAGTCTCCAAATAATAAGACCTTGCGATAGTTTTTAGACTGAAGAAGCTGAATACCTTGTAGCAGAGCCAACCATTCTGCTTCATTATTGGTCCTATTCCCTAATCCCCAGGTGAAGGAATGTTCTATATTTCCGCCGGGGTCTAGAAGGACCCCCCCCCCGCTCCTGCCACCCCTAAAATTTGCATGGTCTTACAAAGAGAATAAAATAAAATTTCCAAGGTCCTAAAAAGATGTCTTTGTATAAAATAAACTTTTTGTCCCTAAAATATGATATTGTTTCTAATAATATAATTAACTTGTTCTCACTTTCCATTTAAATTTTAATTTTTAACCAACTTGTTGGCAATTTCCATTTAATTTTTAAGATTTTGATTTATGGAGTTCAATTTGTTTATTTCTAATTATATAATTCGTTTATTTTACTATTGTATTTTTTTTCGGAAAGAAAAAATCATGTCCTTGTTATTCTCATAGAATCAAAGGTCATCAGTACATTCATCCCGTCATTGGGTAACATATCATAACATCCCACCTGTCACATACCCCAATTTTGTAAAATAATGTTAATTGTTTTAATTATATTCCTGAGACATTATGTTAAGTTTAATGCTAAGTAGGAACTGATGACTCAGCAGAGTCAACAGAAGTGGAATGTAATTCAGAATATTTTATTATTAATAAATAAATTGTGGAGGCAACAACATGGGAGAGCTGTTAAAAAGAGGTTACTGGTCAAACTGGTGGATGGAACTAGGTGGAGGGAAAAATACAAGTGGCAGCATCCTCAAACACTTCCTAAGTTGCAGGTGGAAACTTCCCTATATTTGGGGTCATGATCCCCTAAGAAAGTGGGATCAGAGCAAGTGGCTCATTAAATGACAACTAACCCAAAAAGACCTACGCAATCTTTTAAAAGTACCCAATGAAGAGAGCTAAGGCTGCTCAGATATTTTTCCAGAGAGAATTCATTCAGGTGAATGATATTCAGAAAATTCATTGAGGAAAGAGGGAAAATAGTAAGGAAGTTATTCTGAGAGGAATGCTGCAGTAACTTGGTTTATTACAGCTTGTTAGTTGGAATAACTTACTGATAAGTTCTGGATTAATACTGAGTTTGAAGAACTTGTATCTGACTATTGCTGCACCTAGTTCAGCCAAGGAGACCAGAGCAAGCTCGGGGGTCCTGAGGAGTCACTGTTTGAGCGCTCTCCGGGAGTTGATAGGGAGGAACGACCTCCCATTGCTATTTTTGTCCTAGTTCAAATAGGTTCTGTCACTTAACTATTTTTGTTATAATGAATGTGAATGGATGAATGTTATGCTTATATTATATGACAGAAGATTTAGTTGGTTTAGTAATGTAAATGTTTTAGTTTATCAGTAATTGAATCCGTTGATGAAGAATAAAGACCCACTGTGTTTTTCCACATCTGGGTTTACCAGACCGTACTCCAGTACAGGGGTAGAATTATAGAAGGATGATATGATGATAATATAGAATAGAATGATAGTATAATTATAGAGTAGTTTCGCTATGTTATTTTGCAGAGGAATTATCTTGGTATTGGGAGTAGTATTATTCTGTACCGAGAAACTGTCAAGTCTTTATAGTACAGAAATATAATTGAATTGTTTACTGACGTTAGCATATACTAGTAGAAAAAAAAATATGAGTTCTTCTTACTTAGTTAATTTCAGTAACCTACAGTGCTTCATAGATTTACAGTTTATTTTCTTTCAATTTTAATGACTGTTTTATCTAAGAATTAAATGGAAAGACACAATAGCTAGATTTTCAAAATTATCCTACAGGTATTTCAGTTCTTAGCAGCTTTCTCATTCAAAAGAATATATATATATATATATATATGTACATAGGTTATTCATTTAAATTCTATTTTATCTAGTCATTTATAAACAAATGTGTAATTGTAGTTTATAATTCTTAAAATATTAACTGGGTAAAATACTAACTGTGCAGTAATCAAATTAGTTCTTTTATGAATAAATTTTATGTTTGTTAACTGGTTATTTTAAATGAGATATTATAGAATATAGAAAATGTAAGAACACAGTTGATAAATATAACATTTATAACACAGCCCTATATTATATTTAATGAAACAATGTATTAGGTTGTAATTTAAACAGTAACTAGAATTGAATTCTATACAAAAGGGCTATTCATAACAGATATCTAATTTACTGTAATAAAACATAAAATTATTATAGTGCAGGATAATAACTAAATGATAACAATTCCAACTCTCTCAGATAAAATAACTAAGTATCAATAATCACAAGAATAATATTACCGATACATAAGGTATTATGCTTACAAAATATTCTTTCTACTATATGTATGCTATGAACAAAGTATGCAAGTTAAAATTACTAAGTACAGAAACAGTAATAATGGGTAATCTAGTCAATTTTAGTATTACAAGATCAAGCATAATTTTTGTACTTGAAAAGAGAGTAACTATTAGTTACTCAAGTACTTCACCATAAATATAAATTAAACAAATAGAGCTACAGTATGCTCATCCTATCAAGTCAATTTATTTAATAAAATTTAACTAAAATAATTTACAGAGATATATTATTAACCCAGGATAAATTTCCAAGATCATATAAATATTTCTTTTACGGCCGCGCTCACAGATTATTATTATTATAATACAAGTAAGCAAAGAAATAAATAAATTGCAGCAAGGCACAGTAAGCATAAGATAACTGAAAGGACTGTTTAACAACTTATGTATTAAGTTAGGGTTTAAACCCTGTAAGTACAAAATACTAGCATAATTATGAAGTCGAGGGTTTCAAACCC
Source organism: Pseudotsuga menziesii (assembly GCA_001517045.1). Taxonomy (NCBI): domain Eukaryota; kingdom Viridiplantae; phylum Streptophyta; class Pinopsida; order Pinales; family Pinaceae; genus Pseudotsuga; species Pseudotsuga menziesii. Next base: position 177,392 of record LPNX010606113.1, read on the forward strand.
TTTTTTCCAAGTTATTCTTTAACTTAGCATTTACATAGTCAAGCTAAACAAAGAGTCTAAAAGACTTCTTTAAGCCACGGCTTCTACAAGTTTCTAATAAAAAAACTAAAATACAGTTACGGCCTGAACTAGAGCATCTTTACACAGCTCAAAGGCCTTATTAACTACTAGAAAAACAACAAAAGAAAGTAGCAAGTAAACTAAAACCCCAAGGGTGACAAACTTGTCAATGTAACCATTTTGTTCTAGATGGACCAAGCAAATAGTAACGGCCATGGTTAAAAACCAGGCTTACCTGTAAACCCCGAATTGCTGTTGTAATCTCGCACATCCAAGCAGAGGAAGGGGTCAACCTTTAACAAGAAGAGTTCACATTAAAATCTGTTTAGAAATGATTTTTATTTACACTAAAAACAAATCAATGAATAGAATAAGGACTAACAGTCCTCTTACCAGAAAATTGTGGTAAAGCGTGACCACCATCGAACTGTACAACAACCACAAATGCAAGCAGGAAAGCTGTCTGCAGAAGGGAGAAAAGAGTTAACAGCGCAACATACATCCAAATGCTGTCTTGAGAAACAATACTTCAGCACTCACGAAGGAGGAAGGAATTTACAGTCGAGGATTTAGACATTGAAATGGTGAAGGAGTAAACCCTGAGAACTTTATCAATACCCCTTGTAAGCACCAGATAGTGTAATAACAACACCTCTTTACAGGTAATGGATGCACATTCAGGGAGAAATAGCATTTGGGGAGGCTTCCATAGAGTAGGGTAACGACAATGCTTGGGAGCATTCGCAACAGAGAGAGGAAAGCCCGGAGGCGACGGGAGAATGGCGAACTAGGGTTTGACCTCCACCCTTTTAACGATCCAATGCATGGATAAGGAAAGGCCACGTTACCATGTAAATTTTTTTACATGATGTGGGTAATTTTGTATAGTCCAGGCATTCCAGCTATTCCAAAAATGATTTCCAATCATTTTAACTTATCCATAGTTTCGCTTATTTCGATATGCACATAGTATGGAACCTACATTATTTGTATCAGCAAAAACTTGTTAGTAATCATCAAGGGCATGAGAAACCATACGACCCTTATGATTATGCTTATGATTTATATTACAAGTATATTCTTCACTTTTTTATAACTTATACCCTTTGCATATTTCCTTTCCATATTGCGATGTTATCATCAAACGTTATATTCATAAAAATGTCAAGGGTCTTATAAAGTATAACTTAAGAAATGAGGAATAACGATATTCTCTTAATACAAGTATCTACCTTGATATCTTAGTAATTAAGCAACCAAAGTAGAATTATTATTTAACCAATTATATTTGTTGATGCAAAGGAGTTAAGGAGACCATTATGGTAAAAGAGGATAGAATGCAAATTTAAAGATAATCCATAGACTTGTTAAGTATAAAGACATATATTATGACTCAGTTTATTATAGACTTGGCTATTGTTCTTTAAGCCAATCTGATCATAATCAAAGCTAGGATATTATTAAGTCATGAAAAGAAATTTTATAATTACATAATCTAACCATGATAAGTAAATCTATATTTATGGTAGTCACTTATCTTGAATGATTTAGTATGGAACTAGCAGGTTGTATGAAAACATGTTAGGTTTCTAAAAGCTTAAATATTTTCTTGAGAATTTGAATAATATTACTGACTTTAAATAGATTATCATTCTCCAAACAGTTATAATATAGAGGAAATTAAACCTCTAATACTAGCTTCATTTATTTGACTGCAGTATGCATTGAGTTTGAAATCCCCTTAAACTTGGGAGAATTGGAAGGAAGAATTTGATACATAAGCTCTTTAGCACTATGTAGTATTCTTTTTAGACATGGCATACTTTAGTAAGATGGACAGCTAAAAATAGACCTTGATCTTACTTTTCTACCTGTAAAGAATTAATTAAAGTATTTTATCATACCATTGACAACCATGGTAGACGTGAAACATTTCTGTAAGCTTTTTAGGACTATAGTATTTTCGGTGACTAGAAAGAAAACAGTTACAACCTTTACTGCTAAACTAAATTCTGTCCCTTAATAATAAAAGAATAGAAACAGTGAAGTAATTATACCTTGAATACTTAAATCTTGTATAGTATTTATTACTTTACTGAATTCACTGTTTGCGACAATCCTATAAGCAAATGGTTTAAAAATGTACATCAAGCAACGCCCAAAGATTCTCACCTGTAGTCTATAAGAACAGGAAAAACCCTCTACATTAGCTCGAAAGCTAAGTAAGCCCAGTTTTGCATGACAGTCTCACCTTATGGTCGCAAAAAGAACAAAAAAATTAGTAAATGGAAAAGAACTGTTACTGCTAAACGGAACCAACTAATAATGGATGTTGATAACATATAACTAATCAAACTATTAGTGACTGCATTTATTGAAGTTATATGCATTTTTAAAATTTTTAAATTTTTCAGAAAATTTGGGGTTTTGACATGTGGTATTAGAGCATGGTTCAAAAACTAGGCCTTGATGTGGCCCAACTAGTTTCCATAGAATAGTAAAATAATGTACTAACCTATATTTTGTCTTATGTGAAGAACAGAAAATTTCTTTTTCTGAAGTTAACAGGCAGGTATGGAGAAGCTAGGAGAATATATTAAGGAGGAGACTCCAAACAGCGAGACAAGACAGATGTCCAGAGAACCTATGTTAGAAGAGGTAAATGCTCACTCTTCAGTGCTGATGCAGACTATAAAGGATTTGAAGACTGAAATGGAATCAGTCAAGAAGGATAATGAAAGGATTTTGAAAACTCAAGAAGAGTTGAACCAAATTCTGATGGAAAAATTTCAGACTGAAGGGAGGAGCAGAAGATCCGAATCTGAGGAAGTTAGCCATCAGAAAGGATCTAAAAAGATGAAACTGGCAAAAGCGGAAAGCAGTTCATCATATGAAGTGTTCAAGGAACAAAAAAGCTATTACACTACTAGTGAAAGTAGTGAGGCTGAGTTGTATAACAGAAAGAAGAAGTACATGCCGTATGAAGAGATTTCTGGGGAGTTTAAAAAAATAAATCCCCCAACTTTCAACGGAGAGACCGAAAAAGGGGAGGAAGCAGAGTCCTGGTTATCTAGGATGAGGAAGTATTTTCAGATATACAATTATTCAAATCAACTGAAGGCAATAATGGCCATCTATAATATCTCTGGAAAAGAAGACATATGGTGGCAAGATCTGAAAAGAGTCAAGGGGATCAAGGAAAAAGAAGTTAATTGGAGTACCTTTAAAAGGTACTTCAAGAAGAAATTTCTGTCCGAACAATATTATGAAGAAAGAGCTAAAGAATTTTACGAATTAAAATTAGGATCCATGACTATGAAGGAGTTAAATAGTAAATTCTTGAGTTTGTTGAGGTATGTACCTTATTTAGTTGATGAAAAACCTAAAGTAGAGCAGTTTCTCAGTTGTCTTCCATATCACATCAAGGACAGAATCGAGTATGATAACTTGAAGAATCTGGAAGAAGCCATGAGGAAGGAAAATTTTTGTTTTAAACAGAACAAGAAGAAAGAAAGAATAGCCAACTGGAAGGCTAAAAAGAACAATAATCAGCCCGAGTTTAAAAAGAAAGAATTTGTACCCCAGAAGAATTTCAAGAATAATAAGAACAGATTTTATTCTAACAGTAAGAACTTCTAGGGAAATAGAAATGGTGCTTCTAATAATTCTAATAATTCCAGTAACTTTAAAGGCAAGGAAGCTGCCAACAATCATGGGAATTTCACTAAGAATTTTGAACGAAAGGAGCCTGTTAAGTGCCGGGAATATAATGGCCCGCACTATGCCTCAGTCTTCCCAAATCGAAAAAAGTCAAACAACAATATTCACACTGTGCAGGACGAAATGATTGTTGGAGACTTTGCAAGGACTATGCACAGAATAAATGCAGTGTTGGAGAACCGCCAAGTGGATTACCAGACTTCCATGGTGGAAGTAGAAGGTGGAACCAGAAGGAGAAGTTCTGGTGGAATCGAACTGTATCCTCGGGAGGAGGGAAATTACTCTACGGAACCGCACAATTGGATAGTTGAAGGTGCAATGGAAGCACCTTAGTCCTGAAGAAGCTACCTGGGAACTGGAAAGTAAGATGGAGGAAGCATACCCGAATCTGTTCCAGGATGTTGTAGAGGATGAAGAATAAGTAACATCGAGGACAATGTTACATTTTGAAGGGGTGTGTATGTCACATACCCAATTTTGTAAAATAATGTTAATTGTTTCAATTATATTCCTGAGACATTATGCTAAGTTTAATGTTAAGTAGGAACAAATGACTCAACAGAGTCAACAGAAGTGGAATGTAATTCAGAATATTTTATTATTAATAAATAAATTATGGAGGCAACAGCATGGGAGAGCTATTAAAAAGAGGTTACTGGTCAAACTGGTGGATGGAACTAGGTGGAGGGAAAAAGACAAGTGGAAGCATCCTCAAACACTTCCTAAGTTGCAGGTGGAAACTTCCCTATATTTGGGGTCCTGATCCTCAAGAAATTGGGATCAGAGTAGGTGGCTCATTAAATGACAACTAACCCAAAAAGACCTAGGAAATATTCTAAAAGTACCCAATGAAGAGAGCTAAGGCTGCTCAGATATTTTTCCAGAGAGAATTCATTCAGGTGAATGATATTCAGGAAATTCATTGAGGAAAGAGGGAAAATAGTAAGGAATTTGTTCTATGAGGAATGCTGTAGTAACTTGGTTTATTACAGCTTGTTAGCTGGAAGAACTTACTGATAAGTTCTGGATTAATACTGAGTTTGAAGAACTGGTATCTGACTATTGTTGCACCTAGTTCCAGCCAGGGAGACCAGAGCAAGCTTGGGGGTCCTGAGGAGTCGTTGTTTGAGCACTCTCCAGGAGTTGGTAGGGAGGAACGACCTCCCATTGTTGTTGTTGTCCCAGTTCAAACAGGTTCAATCACTTAACTATTTTTGTTTTAATGAACATGAATGGATGAATGTTATGCTTATATTGTATGACAGAAGATTTAGCTGGTTTAGTAATGTAAATGTTTTAGTTTATCAGTAATTGAATCTGTTAATGAATAATAAAGACCCACTGTGTTTTTCCACATCTAGTTTTACCAGACCGTACTCCAGCACAGGGGTAGAATTATAGAAGGATGATATGATGATAATATAGAATAGAATGATAGTAGAATTATAGAGTAGTTTCACTGTGTTATTTTGCAGAGGAATTATCTTGGTATTGGGAGTAGTATTATTCTGTACCAAGAAACTGTCAAGTCTTTGCAGTACAGAAAAATAATTGAACTGTTTATTGACGTTAGCATATACCAGTAGAAAAAAAATGAGTTCTTGTTACTTAGTTACTTTCAGTAACCTATAGCGCTTCATAGATTTACAGTTTATTTTCTTTCAATCTTAATGACTATTTTATCTAAGAATTAAATGGAAAGACAAAATAGCTATATTTTCGAAATTATCCTACAGGTATTTCAGTTCTTAGTAGGTTTCTCATACAAAAGAATATATATATATATATATATATATATATATATGTACATAGGTTATTCATTTAAATTCTGTTTTATCTAGTCATTTATAAACAAATGTGTAATTGTATTTTATAATTCTTAAAATATTAACTGGGTAAAATACTAACTGTGCAGTAATCAGATTAGTTCTTTTATGAATAAATTTTATGTTTGTTAACTGGTTATTTTAAATGAGATATTATAGAATATAGAGAATGTAAGAACACAGTAGATAAATAATAATTTATCTTGTGTTTATAACTAATAAAGAATACAGTTGATAAATATAACATTTATAACACAGCTCTATATTATATTGAATGAAACAATGTATTAGGTTATACTTTAAACAGTAACTGGAATTGAATTCTATACAAAAAGGCTATTCATAACAGATATCTAATTTACTGTAATAAAACATAAAATTATTATAGTGTAGGATAATAACTAAATGATAACAATTCCAACTCTCTCAAATAAAATAACTAAGTATCAATAATCACAAGAATAATATTATCAATACATAAGGTATTATGCTTACAAAATATTCTTTCTACTATATGTATGGTATGAACAAAGTATGTAAGTTAAAATTACTAAGTACAGAAACAGTAATAATGGGTAATCTAGTCAATTTTAGTATTACAAGATCAAGCATAATTTTTGTACTTGAAAAAAGAGTAACTGTTAGTTACTTAAGTACTTCACCATAAATATAAATTAAACAAATAGAGCTACAGTATGCTCATCCTATCAAGTCAATTTATTTAATACAATTTAACTAAAATAATTTACAAAGATATATTATTAACCAAAGATAAATTTCTAAGATCATATAAATATTTCTTTTACGGCCGCGCTCACAGATTATTATTATTATAATACAAGTAAGCAAAGAAATAAATAAATTGCAGGAAGGCACAGTAAGCATAAGATAACTGAAATGACTATTTAACAAATTATGTATTAAGTTAGGGTTTAAACCCTGTAAGTACAAAATACTAGCAGAATTATGAAGTCGAGGGTTTCAAACCCCTTTTTCCAAGTTATTCTTTAACTTAGCATTTACACAGTTAAGCCAAACAAAGAGTCTAAAAGACTTCTTTAAGCCATGGCTTCTACAAGTTTCTAATATAAAAACTAAAATACAGTTACGGCCTGAACTAGAGCATCTTTACGCAGCTCAAAGGCCCCACTAACTACTAGAAAAACAACAAAAGAAAGTAGCAAGTAAACTGAAACCCCAAGGTCGATAGACTTGTCAACACAACCATTTTGTTCTAGATGGACCAAGCAAATAGTAACGGCCATGTGTTAAAAACCAGAATTAACCGTAAACCCCGAACTACTGTTGTAATCTCGCACATCCAAGCAGAAGAAGGGGTCGACCTATAACCAGAAGAGTTCACGTTAAAATCTATTTAGAAATGATTTTTATTTACACTAAAAACAAATCAATGAATAGAATAAGGACTGACAGTCCTCTTACCAAAAAATTGTGGTAAAGTGTGACCACCATCGAACTATACAACAACCACGAATGCAAGCAGGAAAGCCATCTGCAGAAGGGAGAAAAGAGTTAACATCATAGCATACATCCAAATGCTATCCCGAGAAACAATACTTCAGCAGTCACGAAGGAGGAAGGCGTTTACAGTCGAGGGTTTAGACATTGAAATGGCAAAGGAGTAAACCCTGAGAACTTTATCAATACCCCTCGTAAGCACCAGATAGTGTAATAACAACACCTCTTTACAGGTAATGGACGCACATTCAGGGAGAAATAGCATTTGGGGAGGCTGCCATAGAGCAGGGTAACGACAGTTCTTGGGAGCATTTGCAGCAGAGAGAGGAAATCCCAAAGGCAACGGGAGAATGGCGAACTAGGGTTTGACCTCGGCCCTTTTAACAATCCAATGCATGGATAAGGAAAGGCCACGTTACCACATAATTTTTTTTCACGATGTGGGTAATTTTGTATAGTCTAGGCATTCCAGCTATTCCAAAGATGATTTCCAATCATTTTAACTTATCCATAGTTTCGCTTATTTTTATATGCACATAGTATGGAACCTACATTATTTTTCACAACAAAAACTTGTTAGTAATCATCCAAGGGCATGAGAAACCATACGACCCTTATGATTATGCTTATGATTTATATTACAAGTATATTCTTTACTTTTTTATAACTTATACACTTTGCATATTTCCTTTCCATATTACGATGTTATCATCAAACGTTATATTCATAAAAATGTCAAGGGTCTTATAAAGTATAACTTAAGAAATAAGGAATAATGATATTCTCTTAATACAGGTATCTACCTTGATATTTTAGTAATTAAGCAACCAAAGTAGAATTATTATTTAACCAAGTATATTTGCTGATGCAAAGGAGTTACGGAGACCATTATGGTAAAAGAGGATAGAATGTAAATTTAAAGATAATCCATAGACTTGTTAAGTATAAAGACATATATTATGACTCAGTTTATTATAGACTTGGATATTGTTCTTTAACCCAATCTGATCATAATCAAAGATAGGATATTAAGTCATGAAAAGAAATTTTATAATTACATAATCTAACCATGATAAGTAAATATATATTTATGGTAGTCACTTATCTTGAATGATTTAGTATGGAACTAGCAGGTTGTATGAAAATATGTTAGGTCTTTAAAAGCTTAAAGATTTTCTTGAGAATTTGAATAATATTACTGACTTTAAATAGATTATCATTCTCCAAACAGTTATAATATAGAGGAAATTAAACCTCTACTACTAGCTTCATTTATTTGACTTCAGTATGCATTGAGTTTGAAATCCCCTTAAACTTGGGAGAATTGGAAGGAAGAATTTGATACATAAGCTCTTTAGCACTATGTAGTATTCTTTTCAGACATGGCATAGTTTAGTAAGATGGACAACTAAAAATAGACCTTGATCTTACTTTTCTACCTGTAAAGAATTAATTAAAGTATTTTATCATACCATTGACAACCATGGTAGATGTGAAACATTTCTATAAGCTTTTGAGGACTATAGTATTTTCGGTGACTAGAAAGAAAACGGTTACAACCTTTACTGCTAAACTAAATTCTGTCCCTTAAGAATAAAAGAATAGAAACAGTGAAGTAATTATACCTTGAATACTTAAATCTTGTATAGTATTTATTACTTTAGTGAATTCACTGTTTGCGACAATCCTATAACCAAATGATTTAAAAATGTACATCAAGTAGCGCCCAAAGCTTCTCACCTGTAGTCTGTAAGAACAGGAAAAACCCTCTGCATTAGCTCGAAAGCTAAGTAAGCCCAGTTTTGCATGACAGTCTCACCTTATGGTCACAAAAAGAACAAAAAAATCAGTAAATGGAAAAGAATTGTTACTGCTAAACGGAACAAACTAATAATGAATGTAACTAATCAAACTATTAGTGACTGCATTTATTGAAGTTATATGCATTTTTAAAAATTTTAAATTTTTCAGAAAATTTGGGGTTTTGACAACACCAGAGTTCTGCAAGGGGGAAAGGCATAACAGCTATAAAAAATGATCCCATTAGAAAACTGTCTCATCATGAAGTGAGAACTGCCTACTCATCCACATCTAGCGAGTTCCAAAAGGCCCTGAAAAACATTCTAAAAGAGAGCACTCTATCAATCAATACATATATGAGGGAGATAAAAATCCCTTAACCATACTCAGAAGAGCACAGAGAACACTCTATCAATCAATACAAATATGAGGGAGATAAAAGTCCCTTGACCATACTCAGAAAAGTTGAAAAGTGTTCTGAGAAACCAAAGAGTTCTCTATATATTCCATGAAACTGCCTTTTCCCTGAGGAAAGGAGAGTGCCTTTTTTGAGAGACGATCAGCCGTCCAATTGTGCTCTTGGTAAATGTGAGTAAGAGACAAGTCTTGAAAGATAGAAATTAAGAGACAAGTCTTGAAAGATAGAAATTAGCTTTTTTGTCTCCCTAAACCAATGAACAAGTTTAGGTGGGGAGAGAGCAGTCGATCCCATCGCCCAATTGATGATTACTTGAGAATCACCGTATACATGGGAAAGGGGGATCCCCATCATATGGGAAGAGTGTAGAAGGGCCCATAAGCTGAGCAATTCCACTTTGGTGTTAGTTCCATGTCCAACCACTGGAGAGAACTCCAAGTAGTGGGAGTCATTGAGCAAAATGCAGTAACCTACACCACCAGTCATACAACTTGATGCACCATCCATAAAACCGCAGGGATAAACCATGCAAGGGGGCTTCCCCAAAATTCTTCTTCGAAATTTTTTAGTGACAGTCCAAGAAGGGAGAGCTCGAACATTATTGATGATTTGCTGAATGATGCTGAAAATGTTTCTTTTTTTCCCCTAAAAAATAGCCAGGTTGCGCACTTTCCAAATTATCCACATCATATAGAAAGGAAGCAAAAAGAGGTGCGAGTTTTTTGTCACATTTCCAAACCAACCATTTAACATGTCACCGAGAGAAGCATACTGAGCGCAAGCAAGGAGGTTAAAATGATAGCTCACATGTTTATCCACAGTTTTCCAGACCATGCAGATGGAGAATAAGTGCCCGACTGTCTCCTCATTCGAGCAACAAAGGACACAAATACCTGGGCCAGAAATACCTCTTTTCTGTAAATTCTCCCAAGTGAGGATTCTGTTTCGAAGAGATAACCAGATAAAACATGAAATTTTATTTGGAAGTGGGTGAGTGCACAAAGATGAGGGTCTCTTTTGGCGCGTTAGATGCAATAGAAAACTGAAAAAATAGACATCAATCAACTTGTATGGATATTTGGAGACACTTACACAATGAATCTTGCGATGAGTAAAACACAAGAAATGTAGGAAATTGAATGACCTTTCCAAATATATAATTTTTTTCTATTGAAAATGTTGTTAACTATCTGAAGTTAGATGTTTTATAACATACACTTTTTATTTTTTGGACAAATTATAAGGTATATGTTTTTGTGGGTGCAGTGTCTGAGTGACTAAATGATGAAATAAACTTACGAAAATAGGTATACATATAGAGAACATATAGTACTAGTGCATGACTATTTTTCCAATAATAAATATAATTTTTTTAATTTTTTAATTTATTATCTAAGAGATCAAACCTTGAAAACGGTATGTCAATTGTGGGTGCAGCGTTTGAATGTCTTAATGTAATTATTTGGAAATGGGTTTTTTATAGCATGTAGAGCTCGTTGTTCTTTAGTGCACCATACAAATTTTTTTTTAAATGGTTGAGAAATGAAAGAGATATGGACGAAACAATAACAGTGTGTTTTTTGAGTTGAGGAGTGATGATAGAAGATAAATAAGAAAAAAATAGAAAAAATAATGTATTCTTGTTGAAATTTACATATTTGAAATCTGCAAAAAAAACCATATCTGTTTCTAAAATCTCATAAAAAATGGAGGTGTGCAGCATAATCAGATGAATGGGTAAACATGAGCACATTGAAAATTTGGATATAATGTTGAATTAGCCATGGTTTATCATACTCCAAGGCATAGGCATGTTGAATCCGAAGCAAAGTACGAAGCAAACACATAGGTATAAGAATTCCATGCAAGCGTGGGTTGAGGCTTGACCTTATCATTTGGAGGGAACACATTTTTGAATTTAAACAAAACAGGAGCGCGTTTTGACTTCATTCTACCATTTCATCTAAAAGGTCCCTCAACTTCTTGCACACACCCAAGTGCCTTGTTCCACAGATGGCAGTCAATAGGATTTGATACCAGGAGCAAGGAGCAACGAACAATACAATCATAAACATTCCTGGCGGAAATCGAGCCCAATTTTTTATTGTAAATCCATACCAGTTCATCAGGATGATTGATGAGACATATACCTGCTCCAGATAGACCCTCAATATATGCATTCCAGATAGTTTTAAAAGAGCCTCCAAGTTCAAGATCATCGACAGTGTACCAATAACTCTGAGCACTTAAAAGAGAATTATGACCATGAGAGAGAGTTTGTATATGATCACAATGAAATCACACTTTTTATATGTTTGTGGTACTTATAAGAGATTTAAAAATTAAATATAATAAAATAAAAAGATGGCATCTTGTTTTCATATGATGCCATAAAAATATTCAAAATCCTTTAATTGTACTTGCAAAAGACCACCTGTAAGCTGGTGGGAAGTGGAACGTGGCCCAAGAAAGCCAACTCTACCGGTGCCACTTACAATTACATGTAGGCCACTTTCAACAAACTGCGTGCTTTAGAATTGTGTCGGCCATTGGAGATGATAAATTTTTAGGTTTACATTATCCATTCTCATAGACACATGATTGAGATGTATAGATTTGAAAAAAACCTACCAATATCTAAATGAAAGGAGTGAATTTTTTTTTCGGGTTTAGAATTGTTGATAGAAAAATAGTTAAATTTGTAATTTGGGTTATTGGAATTTTAATTTTGACTACATATTCAACGATTTTAATTATTTTTGGGGCCATCAGCCTAGAAAAACCACCTAAATCCTAGTGCAAATCTTTAGCTTAGTCTTAAGTTAAATAGCTAAATAATTTAAGTTTCAATAAAGAAAATCTAATCAATAATTACATAAGGGCTCACTAATAGAACTATGTCACGTATAAGAATTGAAGTTGGGTGGATAAGGGAACCATCATTGAATTCTTTACATTAATAATAAATGCAAGAAAACATTTTATTAAAAAACAATGAAATTAAACCTAATAGATAATTAAAATTAACCACCAACATCATCATCCTATTGTAATCATAAATGGAACAAATATTTTGATTTTTAATTAGATTGCAAATTATTAAATATTAGTATAAAATTTTGTAAAAATTATATATTAAATTAAAATTTATAAAATTTAAAAGTAGTTTTTAATTATATATAATTAGTGTAATTTAATTTTTAAATCTAAAAAAACAAAAAATTATAAATACTAAATTATAATCATACTTAATTTTAATAATGTGTCAATACACTCCACTAAATTATTCATCTCCCATTGATATGACACATGTAAATGGAGCTAATAGTGGACATAAATTGTTATGTGAAGATGAGTAGGAAAGCACTAGATCAGAAAGTGACATACACTCAGTGTTATCATTGTGGAAGGGCTTACCTCTGGGGTGATGAGAACTTCTTTTGGTTTTCTTGGAGTGTATTGTGAGAGCTTGATCTTCACTTCCCATCTTTTCTTCTCGAGCTGTTCTTCGAGCTTATTCTTGAGAGCATTCTTTCCATAGTTTGTTGAACTTGACTAACTTCTTTCTGGAAAAGATTCCTTGAATGAAAGAGTCCCATGATCTAGGGAGACCATTCAAGGTGGTCATTACAATCTCTGCATTCTTCAGTTCTTCATCTACTGCTTCAAGTTGTTCCTTGATCTGAGAGACCCTTGTAAAGTAATACTGGATGGTTTCTACATTCTAGATCTTTACATTCTTCAGTTGGTTTCTGTTCTTCCCTTCAAACAATTTCGTTAGGGAATCAAACATAGCTTTAGGTGTCTTTAGGGAGGACACCTGTGGTATGAGGTGATCCTTGATTGAATCAACAATAATCCTCTTTTCCATAACCAACTTTTTCGTATGTAAGGACTTAGCCTCATCTCCCTCTGGAACTGGAACCTCCTCATTGATATAGGAGTCCAACTCATTTTCTTCCAAGACTAGGGAGATCCTATACTTCCAAGCTCGGAATTTATCAGCTCCCTCAAGATTTTCATCAATCTTGGTATGATGAGACATATTAATTGAGAACCTAAAATGGAAATACAAAAGATTTAGATCTTACCAGGTCAAGATGTTGGATCTAGATTTGGAGCTGAAATTCTGGAGTGCTGGTTCAAGAGCAGATTAGGGTTTGGCTTTTCCGGAGTTCTGTCAAACCAAATGCTTTGATCTTGATCTCTAAACTTTGATTTTGAGGAGGAGATCAATCCAGGCCTAGGCTCACTGAAAAATTCCACTTCTATGGAAAGCCCTAATTTCTGGCAATAGTGTCGGGTCCAAAACTGAAAAAGCTCAAAATTGGATTCTGCTTTGACAGAAAGATGCGCCCTAGGGAGGAGAGTTAATCCAACCTTATTTTTTTGAAAATATATGGATAGAGATCCATTAAGTAGGAATCCCTAGTTCCCCTAGTGGCATAATGTCTTCTTCTCGGGTTAGCTCTAATAGCATGTTAGATTTTCAATATTAAGCTAGCATTATATTAGGATCTTTAACTGAGAGAATAACAAGCAGAGCAATCAAACACAAGAGATAATGAACACAATATTTTTCCTCGGGGAAACCATAAATGGAGAAAACCCCACAACTTCCTCAGAGATATAATCAACACCAAAAGTAAAACCCCAAAACAGTAAGATGATATCCCGACAATAGTAGCCTCTTTCATCCTAGCCCTAGTGTCTTCTTCTTCCTCAGCTATGTGATACAACTAAGTGTGAGTGAGTGTGTGATAAATAGAGAGCCTCACTCTCTATTTATACTAATTCTCGATTTGACAATAACCTACTAGGACTGACTTCTCTAGGAGAGTCTAATAACCCTAGTGCCCTGAAACTGGGGGGACTTTAACTCTTGACCAATAGAGGGTTACCCAAAATGACTTGACATGACTTGTTTACATTATAGAACCTCATGATAGGAATATCGGGGCATGACATGACTCAAGTACATTACACACACATCTGGGAATAAACATCGGGGTACAATACATAAGAAATACAAGTGAATACATTCTGAAGTTACAATTACATCAACACCCTCCACCAACAATCTCGCACAGTATCATGCGGTGATTGGATTGTTGATGAAAGACCTAGATAACGATGTAAGGGAGATTAGGGTTTACATAGACTCTAAATTAGTTGTTCAATAGCTTAATCACATCTACACCGTCTGAAACCCCCTACTCGTTCGTACATTTTGAAGGGTTAGACTCTTGGAAAGGTATTTTGAGAAAGTCAGATATCAACATGTTCCGAGACATTTGAATGCTATGGCAGGTTCCTTAGATAATTATGTCTTACATTGGTATATTTCTCATAATTAAAAATCCATTATAACATAAAAACATGCATGTAAATTCATAAGTAGGCATATATTTCACACATCACGTTTTTTGCACACACATATGTAAATATATTTTTTCATATATATATAAAAATTGTAAAACTGAGATACAAAACTAGGTTGAAGCCTCAAGATTTAAGTGCCCTCAAACTGCAAGACTTTCATAAGTTCAAATATACATATACAAGGAAAAATATGAAGCCTTGAACCTTTTAGTAATAATATATATACAAAAATGGAAAGTTTTTGTAAACTAGTCATCATCATGGTGATGCTCATGATAACATATAATGGCCTAAGCCACTCTGCGAGGTATCCTAGCAAATCATCCTAAGACTCCCATAGTATCACTAGTAGAAAATGAGAGATTAGTGACCAGGAGACCAAAAGTTTTGGTCACCACAATTTTTTTCAAGGGATAAATGACCAAAATTGATAAATTTAAGCGAGTTAACTAAAAAAGACGAAGATAAATGACCAATTTTGGTCACTGGATAAAAACCAATTGAAAACGACCAAGATAAATGACCAAATTTGGTCACGGGATATCTATACTAAAAATGACCACATGACAATTGGTCATTTATTTGGTCATTTTTTATTCTTGCGATCTTCTTAGCACTCCTAATTAATTAATTTTGATTAATAACCAATGTAATTGCAAGGCATTATTTGAAGGTGAAGTCCATAATTTTAGGTATTCTTCAATATTGTGTTGAACAATGAGGGGAGTATTGGAAAACAAGATTTGATACTTACCTTTGTTTATCAATGTGCCTAAATCCACAAAAAATATTTTAGGATATTTTTAATAGTTTTTCTTATTGAATGGAGGGGACACCCATGAGAATTGTGTCATCCATAAATCGAAGATGATATGCAACTAGATCACTTCCATGAATTCGGAGGCCCTTAATGTAGTCTGGAACCATAATAGCTTTGTCTCTTCATCCTAATCCGTCAACCATAAGGATAAAAATTAAATGGGATAGGGGACCCCCTTGCTTTATACCTTGCAAAGGAGTGAAATTTTACAAAGGAGATCCATTGACCAATATGGGAAAGGAAACACAGGACATTAGAGAGAAGATACAATTCATCCAACATGTTGAGAAAATGGTAGCAAAACCTAGTGAATATAATGACAATATATTTTATCAAAGACTTTGGACATGTCCAATTTCAATGACATGCCCACCTTCTTAGAGGTTTTCAGTGAATATATTGTCTAATGAGCAGAAATTATGCTCTCCATAATTTGTCATCCTTCCACATACCGTGTTTGCTCGACTAAGAAAAATCCCTACGAATATGCAATCTCACTATGAAAAGCTTCACATGGTCATGATTCCCTTGTGTTTATTGTATTCCCAGGATGTCAAACCCATGGGCACCATACCCTTCGAGATCAAAGACTTGCCAGGCATTCAGACGATTACACTACGGAGGAAATATGGCAACGGGGAGATAAAGGCTGAAGTTATGTCCAGGGACGTTGGTGACGATAACAATGAAGAAAACAGTGGTAGTGATACTAATTCAGGTAGAGTCCGAGTCAATTTAACGGTCTCTATTTCTAAAGGAGAAGGTCCCTTCCTTGAGTTCATTTGCACTGGGTACTCCGACGGGGTTTCAATCGAGGGCATGGTTGTAAAGAAGAAGAAGGCAACATAATTAGATGTAGTTGACCCAATTCCGTATGAGGGGCCTCCCTTCTACATGTTGGCCCCTCATCACTATAAACATTTTCCATACAAATACCCATACATATTTTATAAACATACATATTCTAAAGACATTTTCCATCATATTTCTATACATATTCTACAAATTATAAGGCTTCGCAACCATTTTTAAGGTTCTCTAACATTCAGTTTCACGCATTCCTTAATAGATGCAATAAAAATCCAAGAGTTTTGCCCCTTATTTATATTATTATTATTATTATAATAAATAACTATGTTTTTTTGGTTAATAATCATAATTTTGCGGCAAAATGTTTCCCACTTAAAGAGAAGAGGGAAAATGGAAATGGAGACCCAATGGTTGATCTGGAGGCTGAGTGAGTGAGTGAGAGCAGAGTCCGGGAACGAAATCGGAATTGGAATTGAAATGGAGAAGAAGATGAAGACTAACAATGGCTCATCAGCAGCGGCACCAACAGGGTGTTACAAGTGTGGAAGATCAGGTCATTGGTCTCGAGACTGCACATTTGCTCCAACTACATCTAAGACCCCAATTCCCCCCCTCCTCCTCAGCAATAGGAAAAAAGCAGTAGCAACAAGAGAACCCTCGGCCGAAGCTCCCAATGTGAAAAAACCGCCTCGCACCCGTCCAAAGCTCACTGCCGATCTCCTCCTCTCCAAGGATGTCCTCGGTTATGTTCTTAAGCACATTCCCTACATGCTTCACCTCAAGGGCCCTGGTCACGAGGTCCATTCTCCCTTTTTTTAATTGGTTTAGGAATTCACTTTTGGTCTCCATTTCATTGGCAAGTGAGTGATCTGGGTAACCTGATCGAGGCATTCATTTAGTGGCACTCCTGCCTATTGCCTTCCGTCTCTTTCCAGTATTTCGTTGACAGAGTCGAGAAGGTCGGCTTGAGTAAATGCTTTAGGGTATGCTTGACTTTGTTATTCTTTCTCATTTTGCTATAACTCCTTGACTACAGACTATTTGTATTTATTAATTGTGCTTTTTATCTAGGTCTTACCAGAACTGCCTCCGAGAGCTAAGATAAAGGGTCGACAAAGGAGAAAATCCCAAAACCTTGCACGAGCCTCCCGTGGAGCCGATTTCACATGTAGATGGTCAGTTTTTCTTCTCATTTATTTTTCAAACTATTTCTCTTTTAAAATTCGTGTGTTTGTTCTCTTCCAAATCTGAAAATATATTCCCATGGCTTGCAGTGTAAAGCATAAACTTCCTCAACTTCCAAATCTCTCCCTGCAACTAGCCTTTTCTTTTTAAATGGCCATTTTAGTGGGGCAGATTATATAAAGAATAGAACCTGGTAGATGAGTCAACAATCTCAACTTCCAATTCTACCCTTGCAACCGGTGTCATCATCTCTTTTTAAGAGGCCTTTTGATTGGGTAGATCTAATGAATAAAATATAGTGGATGCTCAACACTCAGTCAGTTTCATTAGTAAACCAAAGTCCCCTTTGGCTACTTACTTTAATTTAAGGGCAAAATAACAAAATTTTATAGCCCTCTGTCACCACATCTAATCTTCTTAACATACCACTTAAGTGGGGCAGATCAGACCAAGAATGAAACCTGGTCGTTGAATCAAACCTCTGTTAACCTCATCAGTGAACCAAGTATTCATTGGCTTTTGCCCTATTTTACCTGACAGTGATCAAGGCTTGACTGGCCACTTCCCCAACAAATTTCTCCATCTTAAGGGAAAAATAACTGAAAAGTTATCGACCTTGGTCTGGGTTTTGATGCTTGATTAAAATTCCTACTTTGTATCAATGTACAGATATTATGGTAGATGGAGATGTTGGATTAGAGGAGGATCTAAATAAAGATGTTGCAGAGGATGACATTCAGGAGGATTTGTTTGATGAACTCTATCGGCAAGCAGTAGGAGAGATAATACCCTCCCCAGTAACTGCAATTGGGTGGTATGATTATTAAAACCCAGTGTAGGATATCCTCTCATCCTTTGACAATACTAAATGACTAGCCTCGTTAATACCAAGAAGAAGTTTTCTACATAACCTCAAAACTTGGCCTTCAATATCCATATCCATAAAAAGTGATAGCAACCCATCCTCTTCCTCTTTGGGGATAGATAACTTGAAAGTATTCTCATTCTCCATGCAACCTTCATCCTCAAGATCAGAGTCACTGTTAGATGGCTGAAGATGATCCCTCTCATCTGAGAGAGGAAAGAATGGATCAACGCCGCTATCCCCCCTCAATGATATAGTGCTAGAAGACACATATTTTTGAGGCTTCAAGCAGAGGAATCTTGTCCCTCTTACCCCTCCTGCTCCACAATCACAAAAGAAATGGCTTAAATGAGAGTAAACAACTCTGTGACCCCTGTGGTACACCTTAGCACAAATAGAACAACACCCTTTAGAAATAGTCAGATCACAAGTGTAGCAGAAGTACCAATGTTGTTCCATAAAGTTGCTTCCAGGCTTTCCATGTTCTTCAGCAAAAATAGATCACTATACATACATCTCTCTTCTATAGAGGGAATTAAATTATTGAACAGGATTCTACGTTTATCATGTATACCCTCAAATAGCCTGTCAAACTTTATGGTCATTATGACCTCAAGAAAACTATTGAAAACTTCTGCATCAACCTCAATTCCCCCTAATGCATCTCTTTCTCTGAAAAATTGCTCAATTGTATACAAAAATCCATCAACAGAGAGGGTAGAAGAGACCACAACTGCACTCCCTAGATGAACATGTGATGGGAAACCATGCAACGAGGAGCTCAGAAAAAGTTTGTTCAGGTTCCCTGTGTTTTCTTTGCTCACAATTCCTCTAAACTTTGTTAGAGTTCCAAGTACAGACTCTATAAGTTTAAAGCTAGCTCCTAGCTTCCCCAATAGCTCTTCCTGCTTTGACTTGTCATAACCTTCTTGAAGCAACAAATTTAGTGAAAACATTGCATCATCTTCGCATTCTTTTCCATCAAGAACAAAAAGCACAGCTTTTTGCAGTGCCTCGACATGCATGCTCAAAAGGGATGTCAATATTTTCAGCAAAACTCTTGATTGCCCATCCTTCAATACACAAAAAACTAACTGCTCACAAAGTGTGAGTAATGAAGTATCTTTAGATGTCTGCTGATCTATCCAAAATGTTTCCTCTCTTGAAACTGCGATCTTTCTCAGAGACACTTTCCACAGACCTACCTGGAGCAATGATAATATTAAAGACAGTCATGCACTATGCCTTAAGAATAACCAACCCCTTTCCTTCACACTATGCTCTTTGTATAATTTTTGAAGCTGAGAGAGTATATCTAGAATGATATTTTCCAGCTATGATAGCCCCCCTGTATGGCCAAAATGAACATTATGGCGTAGAATTCTGCTAAAACTTATGAAGTATTCAATTTCAAGCAACTTGTCTCTGCCCAATTCAGGACTCCATGGCAAAGAACCAGCTTCCTTAACATCAATATCTGATAGAGTGATCCATCCAAGTACAAAACAATATCTTTGAAGTATAATCTCATGCACTTGGGAAGCTTCCCTATTCTGCCACACTTCCAAAATGCGACAAACAACAGAATAGAGATTAGACCAATTTAAACCCAGATATTGAAGAACTTTGTGTTCTACAATACCCCAGTTATGAACCCCACTAACGTCAATCAGTTTCTAAAAGAGATCATCCATTCCATGCTCTTCTGTGACTCCCTCATTCACATTTATAACACTGTGTACCACATGATATACCCATGATTCTAAATAGCCTGTTCCTGTGGGAAGCTAAAAAGTTCCTCCTTGTGTAATTTGTATTAACTTATTTCTTATATTGAACATCAACCAGGATGGGAAGGTTCTAGAGTGGAGAATCATGTGCCGAAGAATCAACATCAGTCTTGAAATTAACAAAGACCAGCAAACCAATTGTGTGCTGTTAAGTTCCACTGGAGGACAACTTACATTGCTGAGGGTAGAAAAAATATTCTCTGCCATTTTGATTTTTTCAAATGCATTTGAAGAATGAAAAGCCATGAGAAGACTGTATGTTCTTTTGAGGCAGCTGTGATGTCCATATTCTGTGTTTGCATCAGCAAGCAGCCTTTAGGTCTGGTATAGCCTTCACCTCCAGGCCGAGTTTTCCTCGGGCAAGGTACAGCACTGCTAGGGATCTCTCCTATAGGCCGAGTTTCATCTAAAGCATACACCAGCAGTACAACCCTGCTAGGGCATCATTCTAGTTATCTACAGCTTGTTTAAGAGTCTGATCATTCTGGATCATTGGCAGCAATCATTTGTACAGTCATTCTTCTTGATATGTCTGCCCTACGGGTCAGTTTAACGGTCATGTAAAGGTCTGAAATTTTTTATCTAGTCTTGTACAAAACTCAGTCATCTCATAATAAGGAAGATTTTCATTGCTAGGGTTTTTATTGCTTGAAAAGGTTTTCCCTGGGGTAGATTTTTTGTTCTTGTGGATGCTTCTGTACTATTCTTCTACTATTGCTCTATATCTCAGATCTTAACTAACTACTGATATTTTATGTTAGTCTGCTAGAATATAAAAAGAAGATTGTCATTGCTTACAAAATAAATCCATGTTAAAATTTAACAGTATTTCAATGGGTACGTTTAAAAAAAATAAAATTGCATTATATATTCAAAGAAGAATATAAAACGCATTCTTTATTATTTATAGGAACAAGTACACAAAAAAGGTTTACAGACCAAACTGCAGCCATATATGATCAGACTAGTTGTCTATCACATCTCCATAATGATGGAAAAAAACTGACTGTCACCAATGTTGTGAAAATACACAATCTTCCAGCCTATTGCAAAAATATAGAAACTTTAGAATTTTCTATATTTCAGAAGATCATTGAGAGTAAAATATAAATAAGCTAATCACAAAGCTTGTTTAGTTTAGGTGGAAATCCTGTCGGAGTGCTCTTCCAGCGGCAAGAAATATAGATCCAGCAGTAAACCAAGGTTAGAGAGTCTGGGCTTCCTCATTCAGTGCCATGTATATCTATGGAGGAGATCATCTTGAATTGAGCAGAATTTCCTTGATTTGGATGTCCAACGGTTGTAATGTTATGGATCTACTGTTTGTATTTAATACATTCAATCATGATCAATGAATCAACAAATACTAGTAAGCTGAAAACATCTGGTTGTGTGAGCCTTGGCCCAAGCATCCTTTAAATTTGTAGTAATGTATCTCATCCATAAACAATAAACCCCACACTGCATCTATGGGCCACTCGTTGGCATGCTCCATCAAACAAGATCCATGCGATGGACTTATCAATCTACAGTGTTCCCACTTGACAGGGATCTTATGGGGAGTCTCCTTAGTTGCTTGAAATAGAAAAACTCCCTCAGCCGAGCCTTGAAATGGAAGAATATATTTCAAATCAAGCAATAGAGAATTCTATGCTATCCATACACCCAACACATTCAAACAGAAAAAGGTGCTGATCGATAAACAAGGTAAAGCAATATCTTTCTGATGTCACACAATAATATGTGGAAGAGCCTTGCCCTCTTCCCTCCGATTGTGTTCTCAGTTAAGTGCAGAAGAAGATCTCAACCTAATAATATCTAAACCTGTATTCCTCAAAAATGAATGAGAATAAGTCCACTGTCAAGAGTCAAGACAGTTTCTCCAGAAGTAGATCAACTAAGCGAATTGAGGGCCAATGGAACAGATTCTAAATCCTCTCCCATTTCTCTTGAGTCTTTCAAGTAGTCAAATTTTTACCATACCTCAGAAATTAATAAATTATCCATAATTTACAGTGTTCGTCTTTCAAGTGATATGGCTGAGCAATACTAGCATTTCTTTCATTACCCTGTTTGCTTCTTGCAGCTTATCATTTGTGTCAAGTGATCTAATGAGAACACTAAAAGTATTAAAGTTTGTCACTAGCCCCTTTTTAATCATTTCATCATAAAACATCAATGCATCTTGCATTCTACCTTCCTTACAAATCCTGATGATAGATTCCATATCATGTGAACTGACATGAGTGGCCAAAACCTCCTTCGAAATTTCTTCATCTGTATTAGCTGTCAGCATGGAAGTTGTATCAATGTCATCATCATTGACTGACCTATCAAGTTGCACAGTACAACTTGAAATACCAGAAGCTAGATTCTTTAATTCCAAGTCCCTTAATATAGTTGCTTCTTCCTGTATCTTTCCTTCATGGCGAATCCTTTTGATGAAATCAACAAATGAGATATCAAGCTCTGGCCCAACAAACAAATTATCAGTTCCCACAGAATTCAATCTTCTAAAATATTCAGAGTATAATCTACTGTCAGTATTGATGCCAAGAAGTAAATCCCTCTCAAGCAGTTCTTCTACAAGTTTACTTGCTTCTTCCATCCTGCCTTTACTGCAAATCCCATTAATAAGGTTGTTGTAGAAAAATAGATTTGTTACAATTCCTCTCCTTTCCATTTCATGAAATGGTGTCAAAGCTGCCTCCATATTGCATATTTTGCAATGCCCTTTAATCAGTGACTCAAACATAAAACCATCTATAAACCTTAGATTGTATCATAGTGATTCAGCATATGAGATGAAGAGAAGAAGATGGGAAATAGAAGGATGGAAGATGCACAGATACTAATTGCATTTCCTTAATATTCTGGAATATTTTACAATGGAAAATTTATTTTGTGAAGTTTTAATTTAGGTCCCTTGACGAATAACAAACGTACCACCTCTTCACTCTTACCCAACCCTTCAAGTAAATCTCAAGCCCTTTACATTCTTAATGAGCTACTTCACATTCTACTATCCAAAAAATCAAGTAAATCTCAAGCCCTTTACATAAAATGTGCGTGATAAAAAGCAGCCTAAGACCTGCTTCCCTACTGACATCTGCTTCCCATACTATTTTTTCTTTTACTGTT
This sequence comes from Pseudotsuga menziesii, assembly GCA_001517045.1. Classification (NCBI taxonomy): domain Eukaryota; kingdom Viridiplantae; phylum Streptophyta; class Pinopsida; order Pinales; family Pinaceae; genus Pseudotsuga; species Pseudotsuga menziesii. Next base: position 200,688 of record LPNX010606113.1, read on the forward strand.
GTCTCTATTACCCTGGGCCGTAAACGTCATGGCCACATGCGATCTTCTATGTACATTTAAGATCAAAATAGAGAGACATACTAAAGTCCTTGAAATTTAGTCACTCACCAAAGATATTATTAATGTACAGATAGATCAGAGTAGCACACAGCAAGACATGTTTGCCACATCCACAGCTGCTACCAAATCTCTTAGTGCTGGGGTTGTTTTCTCAATAGATTTGTTTCACTTCTCTTGAAGTGATGAAATCCACCGTTCCATGTATTTTTTACTGTCTGCAGAGAGAAAAAATAGTGACCAACTTCATATCAGTTAATGAAATATAAATTAGTTCCTTTATGACACTGAAAAATACAATGAAAAATTAATAGATTAAACAATCTTTATTAGCTTCAGAACCCACAAAAAGAAAAGCACACTTAGTGAGTGTGAAATAAAAATAATATATAATGGTTAACCACATCCATATAAAACCCCTATCAAGATGAAGTAGATTTGTACAAAAGCTAGGTTCATTACGGTACTATCTCAGGATTCTTCAGCTTGGCAAGAAGAGAACCTATGATTAAAAGTAGCAAAAATTGAAAGAAATTTTATCAATGTGAAATGAAGACAATGATCGCTTACACAGAACAACAATACTTGCAAGATAAAATATTCATGCATGAAAGACACAGATTCTTTCCATTCAGTCAAAATTCCCAGCACCTAGCAGTTGAAAGTTTAAACAAGGAGATAGGGACATAAATCAAGAAGAATGTATATGCTTCCTTTTCAAGCAAGGAAAAGCCAAGGATGAAATGAATATGATGCTTTGATTTCTTGTATATGAGAAAGGAAGAAAAAACAAAATAATTATATCAAAGATGTTTTAAAACTTCCAAAGATGAGAATTGACAGTACACATAGAGTAAGTAGTAACAACCCTGATGAGTTTTTTGTACAAATTTTATTCTAACTCTTTACTTTGTCCCATAGATACTGCAAGGCCTCCTGAAGAGACAGTTTATTCTAGTCTATAACTTGACCTGCAATTAGAGAAAAGGGCTAGGGATGTCACTAGCTGAAAGAAAGGGTCTTTGTCATTGGAGGCGTGATGTATTGGCATTCTCAGTTGAAATGTGTTAGTTTTTCATCAAATAATCTAGCATTATGATCTTAGGATCTTTTCACTGAGAGAATAACAAGTACAGCAATAAAACATAAGCACATCACAAGAGACAAGAGACATAAATATTTTTCCTCGGGGAAACCATAAAGGAGAAAACCCCGCAACTTCCTTAGAGATAAAATCAGCACCAAAATAGTAAGAGATCTCCCAACAACAGTGGTCTTCTAGTCCTAGTATATTTCCTTCTCCACAAGTGTGCCTCACTTAAGAGAGTGAATGATGTGTGTGATAAATAGAGAGTCTCACTCTCTATTTATATTCTTCCATTCACTTGAAGTGCATTTTCACACGTAGGCTCGACTTACAATTACTTACCTGATCCTACACCTTAATTAGTGTATAATAACTCAAGTGCCCCGAAACTGTGGGGACTTACCTAATGACTTGACATGACTTGTTTACATTATTAATCTTCCCAATCAAAACATCGGGGCATGATCACATGACTCAAATACATAATAGAAACATCCCGTAATAAACATCGGGTTACAATACATAAGATACATAGAAGAATACATTCCAAAGTTACATATACATCAACACTCCCTCTCAACTAGGAAGGTATTATTTCGACACAGTTTTCAGCACTGGTCTTCTTCTCTGTATCAGCTAGATCATCTCATCTTCAAGTCATCATCGTCTTCAAGTCATCTTTGTCTTCAAGTCATCTTTGGATCTGAATCATCTCTCGATCTGGATCATCATTACTGGATCTGGATCATCTCTCGATCTGAATCATCATCGAACATCATCACTGGATCTGGATCATCTCTCGATCTAGATCAACATCACTGGACTGGATTTGGATCATCACTCGATCTGGATCTCATAGAACATCATCACTGGATCTGGATCATCACTCAATATGGATCATCATCATTGGACTGGATCTGGATCATCACTGCTGGATCTGGATCATCACTCGATCTGGATCTCTCGAAGTCATCATAACTGGATCTAGATCATAGCTCGATCTGGATCTCCTCTGGTCATCATCATGTGTGTACTATCTCGTCATAGGAAGTTCTATAGAGACAGCCCTTTTTCATGCTAGTTGTAGGCCTATCCCACAGGTAGGTCTTCGCCCAGCACTTACATCTGACCTGCTCGTCAAAAAGGCACGCCCAGCACTCACATCTGATCATGTAGTAAACTACAATCCCATTAGAAAGGCCGAGCACTCACTTCACTAGCATGATAGGACATCACATCACTGACATCTGTGAAATTGCTCTGCACTTATATCTGACCTACTCATCAGAATGGCACATTCACCCAGGCCGGAACACATCCTACCACAGTGATTAATGACTTTCACCCAGGCCAGAGCCCCTCCTACCACAATGATGAAAGATTTTTACACATTCACCCAGGCCGAAACACATCCTACCACAATGATGAACGACTCTCACCTAGGTCGGAGCCCCTCCTACCACAATGATGAGAGATTTGTGCACTCACATCTGACCTGGTAGGAACTGAATCCTACACCCTCGTCAGAATGGCCCCCAGTCCCTGACTGAGCTACCTGGTAACAAACCAGGCGCCTCCACTCTCCGGGAGAGTGGCAGTTGCCCTTATATCTGTCCTACTCGAAAGAATGGCCAGCCCTCACATATATCATAGAAGGAACTTAATCCTTTAGCCATAAACAAAATGGCTCAGCCCTTACATCTGACTTGCTTGTCAGAATGGCTCTCTCAGTCCCTGACTGAGTGTTCCTGGTAATTGAACAAGTGCCTCCATTCCTAGAAGGGCAGTCAGCACTCATATCTATCATGGAAGGAACCAAATCCTCTCACCATGACAGAATGGCTCAGCCCTTACATCTGACCTGCTTGTAAAAATGGCTTTGGATCTCTAGCATTCATATCTGACATGGAAGGAACTGAATCCTCTCACCATGACAGAATGGCTCAGCCCTTGCATCTGACCTGCTCGTCAGAATGGATTTGGATCTCTAGCACTCATATTTGACATGGAAGGAACTGAATCCTCTCACCATGACAGAATGGATATGGGTCTCATCACTTTGTCTTGGAAGGAACCTCGATCTGGAGAACACCAAGTCTCTCTCTAAAGTACTCAAACTTCAGCCTAGCCAATGGCTTCATCAATACATCAGCTATATGTTCCTCCGTCGCAACATATAGGAGCTTCACTGCTCCTCTCTGCACCATATCCATGATATAGTGATACTTGATCTTGATATGCTTCGACTTGTCATGGAACACTGGATTCTCTGACAACTTCACGCAACTCTGGTTGTCACAATGTATACAAGTAGCATCCAGTTGGAGATCAAATATATCAGACAGTAGCTTTCGCAGCCATACTACCTCACAACTAGCTGAACAGGCTGTGACATACTCTACTTCAGCCGTAATCAGTGCCACACAGGATTGCTTCCTGCTAAACCAAGAGATCACACCTGATCCCATATTGAAGCAACATCTTGAAGTACTCTTCCTGTCGATGGCACTGCCTGCCCAATCTGAATCAACATAACCCTCTAGGTTAATCTTCTGATTCACATCATACTTGAGCCCATAATCAATTGTACCCTTCAGGTACCTCATAATATGCTTTGCAGCTGTCAAGTGAATACTTGTCGGATCTGTCAGGAACTGGCTCAAGGTGTTCATAGCAAAGAAAATTTCTGGTCTTGTGTTCGTTAGGTACATCAATGACCCAATCATCTGACGATACATCGTAGCATCAACCGACTCTGATGAAGCATCACTCAATAGCTTCAGGTTCGATGCCATAGGTGTGGCCATACTCTTGCAGTCCATCATCCCAAACCTCTTCAGGATCTCTACTGCATACTTCCCTTGTCTAAGGAAGATTCCATCTGCACTCTGCCACACCTCCATACCTAGAACAATAGTTCATCGACACATAGTAGGAGCATCACTGGTATTCTGTCTTCAACCTTGAAGCAAAGGTTGGAATCCGCTTTACTCTTAGTAAATACTAGATTCATCAGTAATCTACCCATCCTGTCATACCATGTCGAACCTTAGATCTTCTGTAGTCACTCCCTCTGAAGCGAAGCATCATACTCCCTCTGTATTCTATGCTCTATGCACTGAAAACATTTTGTACCGGAGTGACAAGTAGCTTCCTATGCTACTAATATTCTATGTGACCATCTAGTGTATATATTTGCATCTTCAACCTTGTAGCAAAGGTTAAGATCTTCATCAATATCATCATGTATGTGTCTCAACTCTTATTGGTTGCAAATGTCTCTTCGTAGTCTAGGCCTTCCTTTCATGAGAAGCCTCACGCTGTGAATCTTGCTTTGTATCCCACGATGTTTCCATCTACTGCATGATGGAACTATGAACTTCTCTTTAGGTCTCGATACTGCGCCATGACATCATTCTTCTTGAAATGGTCTTCCCTTTCTTCTTGGTGGCTGGAAGGTTCTACATCAATGATGTCACTGCACTCGTCATATTATTCTTCATTTTGAAATGTCGTCACTCGCTCTTCGGAACAAGTCTTCATTCTTCTTTGCTTGTAGGCGATTATGTATGCGGTCTTTCCTACAAGTCAAATGCAATTGTATGGTTAGAAACATTTCATAAGGAATATTTATACTGGCAAACACTTATCCATAAATATATGATCATGCAACTACTTTAGCCAATACAACATTCATCCATATCTCACTGAAACTTTCTAGATGCCTTCCATCTCTAACAGGACAACATTGAGATTGTGCACTAATCCAACATGTCAGCAAAGAGGTTTCATTCTAGATAAGTAGCAATGGAGAGTTGTATAGCACCATGAGCTACTTACCCATCGCATGTATATTAGTAGTATACTGTCGTTAATGCAAACATCCTATCATGCATGATACATCAACTGAATATAAACAAATGCATAGCAAGACAATATCATGAAATGAAAATTGAATACTTATCTTTATTTGTTTCATGGGTATACTCCTTCTTGAGTCTTCAGCTTCATCGTCTTCTTCATTCATGATAGCATCGTTTCTTATCCAAATGCTGAGGTGGATAAGAAGTTCTTCAAGAGTTGAGATCTTCATATTCCTCATTGATTGAGGGATCTTCTTTGGATGGTAAGAGCTTTATCTTCAGTTGCTCCCATCTTCTCTTCTCGAGCTTCTTCTTCTTGTGAGTTCTCTTTGTAGAGTCTATTGAAATTAATCACTTCCTTCTAGCACACATTCCTCACATGAATGAATCCTACGATCCTGGGAGGCCATTCAAGGTGGCCATCACCACTTCTACATTCTTCACTTCTTCTTTTACCACTTCAAGTTGTTCTTGATTTGAGAGACTCTTATGACTGTATGGTCTATGCATTCTGGATCTTCACATTCTTCAATTGATTTCTTTAGGTCATATTCTGATTTTTGTTCTTCCCTTCAAATAGCTTGAAATTCTGGAAGACCTTCAACAACTTTGCTTGCAATAGGTAGTGCTCTGAAATGCACATGTACAAGCCTTCTATGCCAAAGCTCATTTGGCTATACTGTTTCATGGATCAAGGCTTGTTTTGGATGGCCCTTCAATTTGTACAAGCCTCCTTCTTGTTCTCCAATCACTACTACATCATCTATAGTCTTTCCTTTTGGCCATATGATGACTTGACCATCTATGAATGCAACCCGTATTCCTTTTGCATCAATGGAGAGAAGGTTCTTCTTGAGTCCTGGAACAAACAATACTTCTTTTATTGTTAGAGACTTACTAGAGTCTAGCTTGTATGAGGATTCCCCAATACCTTTTATTGGATATTGGTAGTCATATCCTAGTTTCACCTTGTGAGGTGATTCATGTTCTGACAGCCTTACAAAGGATTCCTTGAATCCCGTCATATGTTTGGAAGCCCCACTTGTCTATAAGCTAGTCATCACTTCCATGAGTAATGTTACCTGTGAGAGCTGATATTGGTACATATTCATCCTCGCTTGAGAAATATTCACTTTCATATCTCGATCTCTTTCTGGATGGTTCATCATCCTCTACAGCATGAGCATGATGTCATCTTTGGCCTTGACCCAGTTCTTTCTTGTGAAAGGCTTCTAACCTCGTCTCGCTCTGAAACTGGAACCTCCATACTCATGTAGGTGTCCAATCCATTTTATTCAGAGAGATCATATACTTCTAGGCTTGGAAGTTGTCAACTTCCACAAGCTTGTCACCAAGCTGATGTGATATATCATATTGAAATGAGAACCTCAAATGGAAATAGCAAAGGATTAGATCTTACCGATTTGAGGTGTCCGTCCTTGTCCCGGAGTTCGCTGATCTAGGGTTTGTCGCAGAAACCCTAATTTTCAAAACTTGGAATATTTCAGATTTGATTGCACAAACAGATAGATATCTTCAAATGGAGCTGTCCAATGTACTCCTTTTCTGAAAACAGTGGAGGGAAGCTCTCGGAACAGGAAGCCCTAATTTTCTGATTTCTTCTGCATAAATTCTTGTTACTGTTTCTATGATATCTACGAAATTACTCATCCTATATCTCTGAAATTTCTCACTAAGGTAACCTTGCATGTACCTGATCCAAAACCGTAGGTTTCATCAGAATTGGTTTCACCATTTGGGATTTATGATCCTTTTCCCAATGTGACCTATTACAGGACTGATTAGAACAGCGAAGTTGTACGGCATGCCACGTGTCACTGGTTCATCTTCTGAGTTTGATATTTGGACCACAGAAAGTATAGTCCATGCACTTTGTGTAACATCTTCAGGAATTCCATTTGGACCTATGCGGCCCAAGATATTGCAGATCTCCCCAGATGTCTTGTTTAGGGATGAATTCTGGAAGAGGATGGAACCCTAAATTGGAGAGATCATATCTCCCAGAATATAGAGAATATGAGACGGATTTTTGGATACATTGTTAATCAGAATTTTATCTTCGGCCCCTTAAATTTTCAGCTTCTGCGACTTCACCAATCTCAGAATATTGCGACTGTACCAAAACTTAGCAGTTTTAGTATTTAGGGTTTTTTTTCTAGCTTAGGGTCAAACTAGGGTTTGACTTTCCCAGAGTTTCACCCAACCAAATTTCTTGATCCAGGTCTCTAAACTTTGGTTTTGATGAGGAGAAAAATCCTATTCTAGTCTCACTTAAAAATTCATCTTCTGTAGAAAGCCCTAATTTTCACATCGAAACTGAAAATGCTTGAAATTGAATTCTGCATCGACAGAAAGCTGCACCCTTCAATAGAGAGTCATCCTAGCATACTTTTTTTGAAAATATATGGAGGAAGATCCGCAAACTAGGAAGCCCTAGTTCCTGTAGCTACACAATGTCTTCTTCTCAGGTTAGGTCTAGTACCATGTTAGTTTTTCATCAAATAAGCTAGCATTATGATCTTAGGATCTTTTCACTGAGAGAATAACAAGTACAGCAATAAAACATAAGCACATCACAAGAGACAAGAGACACAAAGAGTTTTCCTCAGGGAAACCATAAAAAATAAAACCCAACAACTTCCTTAGAGATAAAATCAGCACCAAAACAGTAAGAGATCTCCCAACAGCAGTGGTCTTCTAGTCCCAATATATTTCCTTCTCCACAAGTGCGCCTCACTTAAGAGAGTGAATGATGTGTGTGATAAATAGAGAGTCTCACTCTCTATTTATATTCTTCCATTCACTTGAAGTGCATTTTCACACGTAGGATCGACTTACAATTACTTACCTGAGCCTACACCTTAATCAGTGTATAATAACTCAAGTGCCCCAAAACTGTGGGGACTTACCGAATGAATTGACATGACTTGTTTACATTATTAATCTTCCCAATCAGAACATCGGGGCATGATCACATGACTCAAATACATAATAGAAACATCTCGGAATAAACATCGAGTTACAATACATAAGATACATAGAAGAATATATTCTAAAGTTACATATACATCAAAAAAATGTATCCGATTAGTTGCATGGTGGCCAGAGACACTGGAAAATAGATATCTATTTTGGCATCCTCTTATGCGATCCAGATTGTCTACAGTCCATCCATATTTTCGATACCATACAACAATTTATAAAAAAAGCTTAAGCACCATCTACTTCCATCCAAATTTTCTTATTTTAAATACTCAGATTGCTCTCCAATGTTTGAAACCCCAACCCATGCTGGGAAAATCACAGAGAGAGATAAGATCTATCTCTGAGAAATTACTTTCATCTGTGATGTTTTTTTTTATGTCTTGGCAAAATTTATCCTACTGGCCACTTTTGGTATAGCTGATCAATTTGTATAGGTCGTATGCAAATCTATCTGCTCTTTTCTCTCATGTTTTCTTGTGCACTTCTCATTTTCTTTGCATTTCCTCATATCATTATAACCTATAATAGGAAGCACAAATAAAACAAAGGAAACTACAGATCGCAACTTTGTTCAAGAAATAGCAATTGATCTCAGTACCCATGTCAAAATACTTATACCTTTGAATGGGGGAATAATTGGTTGCTAAGGAAGGGGTGATGATAGGCCTCCACCAAGGTCCAATTCGTCCCAAAGCAAAACAATTTGTCAAGAACCTCCGCAAAGGGGAGGTTTGTTATGGTGTTCAAGTTTCCAAGAGTATATATCTATTGTCATCGAGGGCTTGTCTGGTTGGTAAAGCAAGGGTGTTAATATTCCCCCACTAGGGTTCAAGAGGTGGGGTGTGTCATGGCATTCAAGTTTCCAAAATTATACATTTATTGTCAATAGGAGCTTCTCTACCTGTTACAGAGAGGGTGCTGATATTCCCCCACTAGAGGGTTAAAGGGGGGTGGGGTGTGTCAAGGCATTCAGTTTCCAAAAATATAGAACTATTGTCATTGGGGATTTACCTAGCCGGTAAAGCGAGGGTGATGATGTCCCCCTGCTAGTGATCAATTCCCCTTGGTACAATATTAGCTCCTAGTGGACCATCATAGTTATTTGCATTTACAGGTTGTGCCTCTAGTACTTTGTTAAGTGGGAAGTATCTGCTATAGCAAGGTTGAAATGCATCATATGCCTCTAGAGCTCGAAATTCGAAGCAAAAAGATAAATAGAAGCCCAAAAAATATCATAGCTTATCTACATTATACTACTCATCCTCCTATTGATCACTCGTGAGATCCCATACTTTACGTCTTGTCACTACATGGAGAGAAATAATAGAGCCCTTATGACCCCTAAGTATACGCACACCTGAATAGCCTCTTTTTGGCCCAACAGTGGGTATCTCTATTTTTGGTGGTGGTACAACATTCTGAATGTTGTCATTGGAAGCTACCATCACGACACCAAAGAGAGCTGGATTATTGCTGTAACTATGATTTGCTGCACATTAGTTTGTCAGTGAAAAGGAATCTAATGAGGAATTATTACGTTTTGCCTTTGCTGATAGCATAAAATACCATTTTATTTAACAATGAATAATAATGAATCTCAAAAGAGCAAAACAAACCTAGAATACCACTATCAAATGCTCCTCTTCGTGCACGAGCAGAAGGGACTCTACGGGTAGCTGGATCTCTACTGAACATGCTTTTTACCCAACTCCGTCCTAGACCAGATGATTCAGCTAGCTGCTGACTCTCATCTACAGCATCATGTGGGTGCTGAGTGGGTAGGTTGTGCACAGAGGATGACAATGATTGCATTCGTCCTTGTAGTACACCCCAATAGCCTTGTTGTGCTTGTTGAAGATAAGACAATAATCCCCTCAGCTTAATCTGCAAAATCATAGAGACTGCATCAACGCACAGTGTGATTTGCCAAAAAGTGTGGATACTCTAGTAGTTGTAAGTGGATCATAACTATGTGTGGATTTTCTTTTGTGAAAGTTGTGATTGATCAGGTTGGAAAATTTGCATAGTTAGAAACAATTATGGGACATAGTGATTTGCCAAAAAGTGTGGGTGAATATAGTAATTTGGTAATTTACCAAAACATGGGGGGCTTGACCATGGCCATTTATGACCTCCCAGCTCAATACCATGGTCTCTTTAAAATTTTTAGGGTGTTTTGTTCAAAACTTACGTTACATAGGCAAACCCTGTGACATAGAGGGTACCCAAGCCCACCAATATTGTCTATGGTAACCTGGAAACAAGGTAGTCTAGTTTCATCTAAAGAAAGAAATTATTTCGGATTTGATATTTCATCAATTTCTCCTTAGTGTTATAATTGGATATTTCATCAATTTCCCCTTAGCATTACCACAGGAAAGATGGCGAATACCAGCATCACTGCAGTTAAGGGTTTCTTGAGGTCCATGTCTCTTGTAACAATATTTTTGACAAATGGTGAATTTTGGAAATAGAGAGCTCCCTATATATTCATAAGACTCCTATGAATTGACATGAATGTTCTCCTGTGAGCAATGTATAGGTTCTTTAATACCTATACAAGCTGGAGAATCACTGAAGCATGTCAATTATCCCACCATAATTCAATTTACATTGTTTGTCATGATTTCCTTCCCTGCAGTTCCTGTCATACCCTGTGTTGATAGATACTCTTACATCAAAATCTGATAACAACAACCAGGTGGTGATTACAAGATAAGCCCTTATCTGCAACTTAATGTCTAAATCACTATTAGGCTTATTAACTAAATCAGCTGGTGGTCATTCTAGAGAAATACTTCTTTAACCCAGTCCAAGCAAGAATATTGTAATAAGTTTACAAGATTCACAATCTAAGAATTTTAAGAATATAATTCTAGTCAAAGAAAACAATGAAATATCTACTCACAAGCTCTTTAAAAAAACATGAGCTATGAGTTTGTTGGAATATTAAGGATGGAGGTTCCCAAATACCAGTTGACATATATTAACATCAAATATATGCACATCCTCTTTATAATTAGATGATGAGAGACTGATGTCAATGAGGAGGCTTTATTAATTTGAAGTCTTGAATTGACAGGAAGCCAACATATGCCTTAACAACTATATAACTAGACTGCTGAAGGTATTGTTACATGGAAAATATACAATTACGATTCTATTTTTTCATCACCCCTACAGATTGGTATCAGTATTTAGTTCCATGTCCTATTGAGCTTTCTTTTGGCCATTAGTTGGATATTAAAAAATTATACTATCCTATCTTATGACATTTCTAGTCAATGGTGGCCTGTAAAAAAAATTCAATAATTCCTAGGTAGCTACTAACAATATCATGGTTTCAACTCTCCCACAGGTTGCTTTGCAAAAACAAATACAAAGCAAATTGGACCACTAGCAAAAACAACTATGAAGCAAATTGAAAACAAGTTTCATGAAGCAAACTGTCCAAAATACTCTCAATTTTATGTTCTAGTTTCACATCTTTGATAATCTGGTTTTGAAAAAAGAAAGATAGGCATTACAACCATGTGTAAGGTTTACAAAAACAAATATGAAACAGATTGAAGACCAATTTCATGAAGCAAACTTTCCAAAAAACTCTCGATTTCTTGTTGTAGTTCCACATCTTTGATAATATTATTATGAAAAAAAAGATGGGCATTAGAACAATGTGTAAGGTTTACTACCATTTCACAGGTCTCATGGTTCCACCAGTATGTGGCTGTGTTACCATTCAAGGAAAACTACGCTCATAAATGAGTGTATGTTGTGTATCATTAGTATGTCATCAAAAGAACCTTTCTCCATGACATACTAGTTGGTTCTGCCAGGGTTGATTAGTTCCTCAACAAGAGTTGGTGGTCAATGCTTGGTAAAGGCTAAGAGCGATCCTAATCCAGAAACTAAAAGTTGTATTTTAAATTTGGGAATCCCTAAATCCATGCTTGTGGGAGTACTTAATTAAAACACAAAGCGTATCCTTCTGCTCGCGAGTCAAGGATACATCAAAAGAAAGAGTTCCTTGGAAAAACTCCAAATTAATGATTTAAATTTTAAATCAAGCATCACTCCATTCTCCTCTGAGACACAGCTATATTTTAGGGTACACAAAAAGGCAATTGTTCATAAACAAATAGATTCAAGGATACATCAAAAGAAAGAGTTCCTTGGAAAAACTCCAAATTAATGATTTAAATTTTAAATCAAGAATCACTCCATTCTCCTCTGAGACACAACTATATTTTAGGGTACACAAAAAGGCAATTGTTCATAAACAAACAGTTCTCGTAATTGCTTTCTTTAATGGATAGGTCAAAGGATGAGAATGCTTTCATTCCGAAGCATTGAAATTTATAATCTGGCATTTGTATTTATTTTTTTTAAACACTTATAGCCGTCGGTTAAGCGACGACCTGTAGGTGATTTTTTTTTAAATTCAATAGGTGTTTTTGGGTGTATTCCCACACAACAGGTTTATATAACACTGAACATTATATTTATCTGAATGTCTAGATTTCAAAATATTCTACCAACTCTTATCTCTTTTGTGCTATTTTTATAGAGGTTGGTGACCAATCAATATTATAGAAATCCGGCCATATCTCTATTTCACATGGACACAAGGAAGCATGCTTGCATTTGGTATGATTTTAGTGCCAATCTCAGGTGATTGTCGACTAATCTATTTGTAGAAATTGATTGTGTGTATGTGTTGAGCACAAGTGATTCTAAAGTTTATCAGATCAAAAGTTCATATTTTGAAGGCAAAGTTTATCAGATCAAAAGCACAGGCCATTTGGCATATTTTGAAGGTTGTTTCAAACAATTTTACCACGGGTATGCAGATATTACATTCCTAGAAGTCTTTTACTATTAGGAAACCTGACTGTCCAACATGCCAAATGAGTTCAAATGGAAGAAAAAATAACAAGCAGTAGTTCTTTTTAGATTCATGATTATAATTCATAGAAGTATTTTTTTGCATATACTAGTATATATGATTTTATTCCAAAGTGGCTAGGTTGTATGGGTGTGGTTCATGTATGAATGTCGTTGTGTTGATATGGCATGTCACTAGAATATATATGTATATATAGATAAAATTCATGAAATTTTTTGAGTGAATATAAAGTGAATTTTCTAGAGTACAGAGTCCAAGAAAGAAAAACTCATGATTTTTTTTGATTATATATAGATATAGAGGGTAAAATATGATGGTTGTTGGCTTGATGCTTGAACTATATCATGAAAACTTTAAGGCTGACAAGTTAAAAAGAACTTTTTATAATTTTTGTTTGTTTATATACAAATATATGTTTGAAACAAGGACAAGGTAGGCATGTAGGAAATTGGGAATGTTAATGCTATTTGATGCTGGCAAGTTAAAAAGAACTTTTTATAATTTTTGTTTGTTTATATACAAATATATATTTGAAACAAGGACGAGGTAGGCATGTAGGAAATTGGGAATGTTGATGCTATTTGATGGGTTTTGATTATATTGGTGGTTGAGTATAACATCACAATAGTTTGATGGGGTTCTAAATCATTCACTAGTTTCCATGGTTGCCATGTCATTCACTAACCACATGACATATAGGGGTGAACTCCTTCACAGATTGCACTATGTATGCAAGTTTCTACCTATGCAGTCGAGCATAATTGTTTTGTGGATTCGTTGATTATATTTCCTGTTGAAATCCATTTCCTGGTTTAGAGCTGAGTTTTACTTTTCTTAGGTACTAAATAGTTGTAGATTTATCCATTCAAATTTAATTTTAACCAATTCTTAAATTGAATTTGTTAGATTAGATTTTATTATTTTGCACATGATCTTGGTTATTGTTGTTTGCTGTTGAACAAGATAAATAATTTGGTTCATTGTTTTTCTACTTTACAAGTGATATTTTTTTATTGGATTTTGTAGGAGTGAGCTTAACTTATAAGTGGGCCATTGAGTATGAAGAGCCTGCTATTGAAGATTTGCCATTCAGTATGAATAACTCGATGTTAAGGATTTCAAGCTTCTAAGTGTGGTTTTGAAGCTGCTGACGTGGGATCTAAGTATGGTTTAGTGCTGAGTATGGTTTTGAAGCTGTTGACGTGGGATCTAAGCATGGTTTTACAGCCAAGTGGAAGTATGATGGTTTAGCCATTGTAATATTTTGAAAAGTGATGATTTTCCTGTAAAGTTATATGGAAATTAATATGAGTATTTGAGGAAAACTCATATTTATTGTAATACTTTTGACATCTCATATAATATAATTTGTGGTTTAAAACTTATATCTATAGTTGTACTTTATGTTATGTACCAATGTTGTAATTATTAACTAAATATGTGAAATTGTATGATTTACATGTGTAAGAGATATTATTTACAAGTGTTATAATTAATTATAATGTGACATTGCATAATTCACAAGTATATTAGATGAGAATAAATGTATGATTATTTTTTTAATTAAACATAATATCATATTAAAAAATTATATTGATTAATAATAGACACCATTCAAACTACTAAAATATAATGACCACACATAAAGCGACTAAAAATGACTAAATCAGTGACCAATAATTGAGAGATATGTGACCAAACAATGAGATATAAATGACAAAAAAAAATGACCAAAATTTGCATATCAATGACCAAAAAACAGTTTTGGTGGCTAATTTATGGTCTTTTACTACGTGACCAAATTTGGTCATATTCTAGCTTGTCATGTGGTCATTAATTTGGTCATAAATGTGGTCATATAATTGGTCATAAATGTTGTAATTAATTTGGTCATAAATGTGGTCATATAATTGGTCATTGATTCAAATACATGACCAAATCAATGACCAAATATATGACCAAATTAATGACCAACCGACAAGCTCTAAATGACCAAAATAAAAATGACTAATTTTGGTCGCATAATAAAAGACCGTAAATTAGCCACCAGTGATCGCCAAACCAAAAGTGGTCATTGATATGCGGATTTTGGTCATTTTTTTGGTCACTAATCTCTCATTTTCCACTAGTGTATGACGTTGGTAGCGCCCGGGTAGGTCATTAGTGGTAAAATTAGGAATCCCTACACTAAAAAACTGCAGGTTCTCATGCATATCTCCAAGCTCATCATCTTCCTTGGAGCGATAAGCCACCATATCTCTAACCCCATCTCATCTGTCAATAGGTGACATCCCAGCTAGATGGACAGGTCCAATTTTTGCATAAACCATTTTTCACTTGCCTCGGCATTACAAAATAAAAATTAAATAAAGGAAAAAAATTAAAAACATGATGGATAGTCTCTTTTTTACCCTTCTTATCCCACTCCTCTCCCTCAGGCAGTGGAAGTTTTGGGTTCTCACAGAATTATTCCCCCTTAGGCATAATCCTCGATCATGATTAGCTGGAATCTCAACCAGCGAAAGAAGGCTGACCCATAGACAACTTTGGGACCCCCACCACCATGATGGGCCATAAAATAAACCCACCTGATCATCCTAGGTCCTCGAGGTCTAGTATACTCACATTCACCTGGGGCCTCATGTGGGGCACCCTCTGCAGGATGAAATACACTACCAATTATCCATAGCCAAACTATTTGAGTCTCCCCCATTTTCTTTTATCCAGTTGATCCTTCAAGCTAACTAACATGCCCTCACACCAGTGAAATACTGTAGGATGCATACACTCTAGGGCATACAACATATGTGCCCTAGTAGTTAGGTGAGAGGATATAGTCTCGGCCACCTTCCCAATTGTATAAACTATCGCCTTCAAAGGATGATCCACTATCTGTTGGATGCAAAGTTTCCTGGATTGGGCATGCATCCCTAGTGCACAATATTTCTCAATTATATCATCCAAGGAAATTTCACCACCCCATGGGCTAGATAGAACCACTTGTCTCTCTCTCTCTCCGAGACATCCCAATCAAGAAGTATATGTCCTCAATGTCTATAGTGAGGATTTGTGTCCTGACCACAAAATTTTACTGCTGGGAGTCCCACATGTCAATAATATACTCCAAAAGACGGATGTAGGCCTTCATGCATAGTACTCTGAAATATTTTAGTAAGCCACAGTTTTGTAGGGAATCTATTATAGCTGGATCACTAACATCTTGGAAGTCTATTGTTTCATGCTTGTGCTCTTTTCATATGACCATGGTGTGGATGTTGTTTTGCACCTACAAGACATCAAAAAACATTCATTAGAAACCATTTCATGGGAAAAAGGAACATAGAAAAATGATATTTTTCACTAGAGGAGAAGACCAAAATGGATTTTTTGAGGGATTGGGGGCATCATTTTTAAGTGTGCAACTTTTTCTTTCATGGACAGAGTACTCGGTGCCTGCTGGCTCTAGACAGAGTGCCTACGACGCCTCTTTCTCAACTCTGCATAGCACCAAGTCACAAGGCTCCTTTCGGATGTGGATAGAGTGCCTACGGTGCACATTTTCCAGCACAACAGAGCGCCATTGCGCTCACATTTGGAAGAAAAAATACATTTCCAAGACATGCATTTTGGGTTTCCAAAACTTCCCAAGGCCCTTCACCTCTAGTAAAAAAATATTCTATCTCCAGTTTAAAACCAAAAATTACCATGGGCATAAAAAATAATGGTTAAGATACTTACCTCTTACAAGCAAATTTGAGAAACGATAGATGGAAGCACTCATAATCACCGATGGAAGCTCTCCTCTTTTGAATCCAACTCCCATCTTTTTAAATGGTAAAGTAACAATGGTAAAAACTTTTACTATTACCTTCTATTTATAGTAATTTTGGAACTTTTTGTTATTTTATTTTAATTTAATTATCTTTGAATTCCAAAGTTACTTTAATAAAGTGGCTTTTTATTATTGGTTTATATAGTTTTAATGGAGTTGGCTTTAATGTGTTTTTTGAGCTTCTAGGTCCAAATTTACTTGAATCGTGGCTATGAATTAATCTCTTTTTGTATTTTTGAAGATTAGAGTGGTAGTGAAAAAGTACTGAGCGTCTTTGTACACTTTTCACATGCTCATTAAACCACCACTAAAAGAGTGTCGAGTCCACTTTTTCACTTTATCAAACTCGTAAAAATTGGATTATGAAAAAGGAAACCCACTACAAAGTTATAGTTAATCTCTTTTCAGTATCCTTAAAAACAAAAAAAAAATATTTCCAAGTGAACTTGTTACATTCACACTTGTAAAAGTATCAAAACGGTCGATTAGTCAGTGGTAGGTTATTTCTTTTTCGGACTGACTAGGACTATTTATGAAAAAAGACCTTTTGGAGTCTCCTTGTGTCTTCGTTCAGACTCTCTAAACATTAAAGATAGCGAGTTCACTTTCATCGGACTCAGAAAATTAAATGATGAAAGAACCTATCTGGGAACAAACCCTTCCTTTCTCAAGTTTGTAAAATATGTGAGAATGGACTCATCACTTGATGAGCTATAACAAACGTTTGTTACCCTCTTTGAACTCGTAAAAATGAAAAAAGAGGAACTCATCCTTTAAGATGGGGAAAGTAAGGAAAAGGGGAATGTTTTTCATTTGTATTTTATGGTCCATGGGGTCCAAAGAGTCTGTATAGGGATAGGGAAGGCCACATAAATGTGTGATATACCATGTGTGGTGAAATCAGCTGTAATAGATGCCCCCTAATGTGTGAGGTCAGAGGGGTGATACGATGGCCGAAATACATTATAAGTCCATCCCAGAAGTGGAGTGATGAAGAATCAGGTGGAAGAACTAGCCATCCAACAATATAGTACAAATATCTCTGCATATGACTGCAAGTACATACATTAGTCCCTGATACATAAGAGTACAATGGCCATGAATAGGCATGATACAAAATATGACATGTGTGGTCATCGCCACATACAATATAGATAGATCAAAATCTTCATGATGAATATATACAAAGGATCATAGTCTCCATGAAAGCTGAAGATATACAATGGATCAAGATCTCCATAATGGCTGAAGATATCTGACGTACACTGGAATCAAGTCACGAGAGCTGAAATCTCATGAATGCTGGCACAATCAAGGAGGTAGCATATCAGAAATGCCACCAATCTGGAAAGTCTTCTACACAAACCGCTACGAGTACATGTACTACTATGTGAATAAAGGTGTCTAGGTTGAACATAGTACTCCATCGTCTGATTACTGGTCATTAATTGTTGATTTATATGTAACTTCGAAATGTATTCTTATATATGTATCTTATGTATTGTAACCCAATGTTTATTCCGGGATGTTTCCATTATGTATTTGAGTCATGTGGTCATGCCCCAATGTTCCAATCAGGAGGATTAATAATGTAAATAAGTCATATCAAGTCATTAGGTAAGTCCCCACAATTTCGGGGCACTTGAGTTATTATACACTAATTAAGGTGTAGGCTCGGGTAGTAATTATTAGGTCGAGCCTACGTGTGAAAATGAAATTCAAGTGAATGGATGAATATAAATAGAGAGTGAGAGTCTCTCTGTTTATCACTTGTGAATTACATCACTTGCTCTCTCAAGTGTGGCGCACTATTGGAGAAGGAAATACTTTGGCTTGACAAGAAGACAGAAGGCTATTGTTGTGTGGAGAGTGCATCTTACTGTTTTGGGTTTCACATCTTCTGGTGATACTATCTTAGAGGAAGTTGTTGGGTTTTCTCATTTATGGTTTCCCCAAGGAAA
This sequence comes from Pseudotsuga menziesii, assembly GCA_001517045.1. Lineage (NCBI taxonomy): Eukaryota > Viridiplantae > Streptophyta > Pinopsida > Pinales > Pinaceae > Pseudotsuga > Pseudotsuga menziesii. The sequence continues at coordinate 219,400 of LPNX010606113.1, forward strand.
ACTCTTTGTGTCTCTTGTCTCATGTGATGTGCTTATGTTATTGTTGTGCTTGTTATTCTCTCACTGAAAAGATCCTAACATAATGCTAGCTTAAATGTTGAAAAACTAACATGGTATCAGAGCTAACCTGAGAAGAAGACATTGTGCAGCTACAGGAACTAGGGATTCCTATTTTTTGGATCTTCCTCTACATATTTTCAGCAAAAGTATGCTAAGATGAATCTCCATTGAAGGGTGCATCTTTCTGTCGATAAAGAATTCAATTTCAAGCATTTTCAGTTTCGATGTGGAAATTTGGGCTTTCTACAAAAGAGGAATTTTTGAGTGAGACTAGCATAGGATTTTTCTCCTCATCAAAACCGAAGTTTAGAGACCTGGATCAATAAATTTGGTTGGGTGAAACTCCGGGAAATTCAAACCCTAGTTTGACCCTGAGCTAGGAGAAACCCTAAATACTAAAACTGCTAAGTTTTGGTACAGTCGCTATATTACGATATTGGAGATGTCTCAGAAGCTGAAAATTGTAGGGGGCGAAGCTAAAATCCTGATGAACACTGTGTCCACAAATCAGCCTCATATTTGCTATACTCTGGGAGATATGATCTCTCCAAGTTAGGGCTGCATCCTCTTCCAGAAATCATACATAAACATGACACCTGGGGAGATCTGCAATATCTTGGGCTACAGAGGTCCAAATGGAATTCTTGAAGATTTTTCAGAAAGGGCACGGACTTTAATTTCTGTTTTCTGAAAATCAGACTCATAAGATGAACCAATGACACGTGGCATGCTGTACAACTTCGCTGTTCTGAATAGTCCTGTAACAGGTCACCTTGGGAAAAGGATTATAAATCCCAAATGGTGAAACCAATTCTGATGAAAGATATGGTGTTGGATCTGGGACAGGAGATTTTACCTTAGTACAAAAGTTTAGACATATAGGATCAGTAATTTCAGAGATATCACAGAAACAGTAACAGGAATTTCTGCAGAAGAAATCAGAAAATTAGGGCTTCCTGTTCCGGGAGCTTCCCTCCACTGTTTTTAGAAAAGGAGTACATTGGATAGATCCATTTGAAAAGATCTATCTGTTTGTTGAATCATATCTGAAAGATTCCAAGTTTTGAAAAATAGGGTTTCTGTGACAAACCCTAGATCAGCGAACTCCGGGACAAGGACAGACACCTCAAATCGGTAAGATCTAATCCTTTGCTATTTCCATTTGAGGTTCTCATTTCAAAGTGATCTATCACATCCGATTGATAATAATATTGGTGAATTTCACAAATTCCAAGCATAGAAGTATTTGATCTCTCCGAAGAAATGGATTGGACACCTACATGAGTAGAGAGGTTCCAATTTCAGAGGGAGATGAGGCTAGAAGCCTTACACAAGAAGAACCTGGTCTAGTCCAAGAAGATCATGGTTGATTCAGTCATGGATCAACTTGTACCACAAGTGTCTTCCATAAAAGACACTGAAGATGTTTGATTCCTTGACCAAGCTATTTGAAGGGAAGAACAGAAATCGGAATATGACCTTGAGAAACCAGTTGAAGAATGTGAAGATCCAGAATGCAGAGACCATGCAGTCATAAGAGTCTCTCAAATCAAGAACAACTTGAAGCGGTAAAAGAAGAAGTGAAGAATGCAGAAGTGGTGATGGCCACCTTGACTAGCCTCCCAGGATCATGGGATTCATTCATGCAAGGAATGTGTGGTAGAAGGAAGTGATTACTTTTAGCAGACTTCGACAAGAAGAAGAAGCTCAAGAAGAGAAGGTGGGAGCAACTGAAGATCAAGCTATTTCCATCCAAAGAATATCCCTCAAGCAATGAGGAATATGAAGAACTCAACTCTTGAAGAACTTATTATCCATCTTAGCTTTTGGATAAGAAACGATGCTATTATGAATGAAGAAGACGATGAAGCTGAAGGCTCAAGAAGGAGTCTACCCTCGAAACAAATAAAGATAAGTATTCAATTGTCATTTCATTATATTATTTTGTTATGCATTTGTTTATATTCAATTATTGTATTATGCATGATAGGATGTTTCCATTAATGAAAGAATACTACTGATATGCATGTGATGGGTAAGTAGCTCGTGGGGCTATACAAATTCTCCGTTGCTACTTATCTAGAATGAAACCTCTTTGCTGACATATTGGATTAGTGCACAATCTCAATGTTGTCCTGGTAGAGATGGAAGGCATCTAGAAAGTTTCAATGAGATATGGATGAATGTTGTATTGGCTAAAGTAGTTGCATGATCATATATTTATGCATAAGTGTTTGCCAATATAAATATTCCTTATGAAATGTTTCTAACTCTACAATTGCATTTGACTTGTAGGAAAGATCGCATACATAATCGCCTACAAGCAAAGAAGAATGAAGACTTGTTCCAAAGAACAAGTGATGATAGTTCAAAGACAAAGAATAATATGATGAGTGCAGTGACATCATTGATGCAGAACCTTCTAGCCACCAAGAAGAAAGGTAAGATCAGTTCAAGAAGAATGATGTCTGGGTGTAGTATCGAGACCTGAAGAGAAGTTCATAGTTCCATCATGCAGTAGATGGAAACATCGTGGGATACAAAGCAAGATTCGTAGCATGAGGCTTCTCATGAAGAGAAGGCATAGTCTACAAAGAAACATTTACAGCTAATAGAAGTGAAGTCACATGACATGCATAATCATGTGTGCAAATGAAAGAAGGCCTTGTACGAGTTCAAAAGACACCCATGGGATAACACATACATGATGAGCTTGATGAATATATTAACCTTTGCTACAAGGTTGATAAGGGATGACAAGCTCACAGATGGGTGCAAGATGAAATTTTGAAGAAGTTCAAGATAGAGGATCTTAGTATCCAGCGATCCTAGATGGATACTACTTGTCACTCTAGTACATAATGTTTTAGTGCATAGAGTACGGAAGACAGAGGGAGTATGATGCTCCACTTCAGAGGGAGTGATTGTAGAAGATCCTGAGGTTCGACATGGTATGACAGGATGGGCAGATTACTGATGATTCTAGGCTTTGCTGAGAGTAAAGTGGATTTCAACCTTTGCTTCAAGGTTGAAGACAGAAGAACAGTGATGCTCCTGTTATGTGTCGATGCAATATTGTTCTAGGCATGGAGGTGTGGCAGAGTACATATGGGATCTTACTTGGACAACGGAAGTATGCAGTAGAGATCCTGAAGAGTTTCAGGATGATGGACTGCATGACCGCACCTATGGCATTGAACATGAAGCTATTAAGTGATGCTTCATCAGAGACGGTTGATGCTATGATGTATCGTCAGATGATTGGGTCCTTGATGTACCTAAGACTAGATATTCGCTTTGTTGTGAACACATTGAGACATGTTCACCTGATGGTTGCAAAGCACGCAGGGGGTACAGTTGATTATGGACTCAAGTATGATGTGAATTAGAAGATTAACCTGGAAGTTTATGTTGATTCAGATTGGGCAGGTAGTGCCATCGACAGGAAGAGTACTTCAGGATGTTGCTTCAGTATGAGATCAGGTGTGATCTCTTGGTTTAGCAGGAAGCAATCCTGTGTGGCACTGAGTATAGCTGAAGCAGAGTATGTCGTAGCTTGTTCAGCTAGTTGTGAGGCAGTATGGCTGCGGAAGATACTGTCTGATATATTCAATCTCCAGTTGGATGCTACTTGTATACATTGTGACAACCAAAGTTGCGTGAAGTTGTCAGAGAATCAAGTGTTCCATGACAAGTAGAAGCATATCGAGATCAAGTATCACTATATCAGGGATTTGGTGCAGAGAGGAGCAGTGAAGCTCCTGTATGTTGCGATGGAGGAACAGATAGTTGATGTATTGACAAAGCCATTGGCTAGGCTGAAGTTCGAGTACTTCAGAGAGAGACTTGGTGTTCTCCAGATTGAGGCTTCCTCCTAGGGAAAGTGATGAGTCCCAAAGCCATTCTGACGAGCAGGTTAGATATAAGGGCTGAGCCATTCTGTCATGGTGAGAGGATTTAGTTCCTTCCATGTCAGATATGAGTGCTAGAGATCCAAAGCCATTCTGATGAGCAGGTCAGATATAAGGGCTGAGCCATTCTATCATGGTGAGAGGATTGGTTCCTTCCATGTCAGATATGAGTGCTGACTACCATTCTAGGAATGGAGGCACCTGGTCAGTTACCAGGAAGACTCAGTCTAGGACTGAGAGAGCCATTCTGATGAGTAGGTCAGATGTAAGGGCTAAGCCATTCTGGTCATGGCTAAAGGATTAAGTTCCTCCCATGACAGATGTGAGTGCTGGCCATTCTGTTGAGTAGGATAGATGTAAGGGCAACTGCCACTCTCCGGGAGAGTGGAGGCACCTGGTCAGTTACCAGGTAGCTCAGTATGGGACTGGGGGCCATTCTGACAAGGGTGTAGGATTCTGATCCTACCAGGTCAAATGTGAGTGCATGCCCTTCTGACGAGTAGCTCAGATGTAAGTGCTGAAATCTCTCATCACTGTGATAGGATTTGTTCTTGTCTGGATGGGAGTATTCCATCACTGTGATAGGATGTGTTATTGTCTAGATGGATGTGCCTTTCTGACGAGTAGGCCAGATGTAAGTGCTGGAATCTCTCATCACTGTGATATGATGTGTTCTTGTCTAGATGGGAGTCTTCCATCAGTGTGGTTGGATGTGTTCCCCTGGATGGTTGTGCCATTCTGACGAGTAGGTCAGATATAAGTGCAGATCCATTTCATAGATGTTAGTGATGTGATGTCCTATCACATTGGTGAATGTGAGTGCTGGGCCTTTCTGATAGGATTGTAGTTTACTACATGATCAGATGTGAGTGCTGGGCATGCCTTTCTGATGAGCAGGTCAGATGTAAGTGTTGGGCGAAGACCTACATGACAGTAGGCCTACAACCAGCATGAAAAAGGGCTGGCTCTGTAGAACTTCCTATGACGAGATAATACACACATGATGATGACCAGTGGAGATCCAGATCGAGCTATGATCCATATCCAGTTATGATGACTCCAAGAGATCCAGATCGAGTGATGATCCAGATCCAGCAGTAGTGATCCAGATCGAGTGATGATCCGGATCCAGTCCAGTGATGATGATCTAGTTCGAGAGATGATCTAGATCCAGATGACTTGAAGACGAGATGATCCAGTTGATACAGAGAAGAAGACTAGTGCTAAAAATCGTGTCGAAATAATACCTTCCTAGTTAAGAGGGAGTGTTGATGTATATGTAACTTCAGAATGTATTCTTATATATGTATCTTATGTATTGTAACCCGATGTTTATTCCGGGATGTTTCCATTATGTATTTGAGTCATGTGGTCATGCCCCGATGTTCCAATCGGGAGGATTAATAATGTAAATAAGTCATATCAAGTCATTAGGTAAGTCCCCACAGTTTCGGGGAACTTGAGTTATTATACACTAATTAAGGTGTAAGCTCGAGTAGTAATTATTAGGTCGAGACTACGTGTGAAAATGAAATTCAAGTGAACGGATGAATATAAATAGAGAGTGAGAGTCTCTCTATTTATCACTTGTGAATTACATCACTTGCTCTCTCAAGTGTGGCGCACTATTGGAGAAGGAAATACTTTGGCTTGACAGAAGACAGAAGGCTATTGCTGTGTGGAGAGTGCATCTTACTGTTTTGGGTTTCACATCTTGTGGTGATACTATCTTAGAGGAAGTTGCGGGGTTTTCTCCTTTATGGTTTCCCCGAGAAAAACTGTTTTTGTCTCTTGTCTAATGTGATGTGCTTATGTTATTGTTGTGCTTGTTATTCTCTCACTAAAAAGATCCTAACATAATGCTAGCTTAAATGTTGAAAAACTAACATTAATGTATACTGTTAATAGACGCGATATCACCCACCGATAATGAAAATGGAAATCAAGGTATTAGAGTGCAATATAACAAGTGTGAATAAATTTGTTGAGGTTGAACACTTGAAAGAATCCATCGATCAGGGGACATTGATGTATTCCCAAAACTGTCGATGGTGAGAGAACCTACCACTAATGACTGTAAGTATCAAGGCACTCAAAATGACTCTAAACTCCTATCCCATAATAAATGATCTAAAGTCGATGGGATGATATCTGCTGGAAGGAGGGCATTAAGGCATCCCCCATAATCTAACACGAGGTACTCAACAAAGCTGTCTAATGTGGAAGGACTCGATCATAATGTCACTCAAACCAGGACAAGTACTAGGAATGGCCGACATGCAATGTTAAGAAAACTAAGGAATGGTCTACTCATGCTTCAAATTCTTTCAAACAAGAGCATAAAGGTGAATGGTGACTAAATGTAGGTAGCATAGACTCGATATACAAAACTAGGACATCTTTGCGACACAGGAGGCATCGACAGAGATTCCATAGGGACTGGAAGCTTAACCAGTCGGTGGAGATAAAATCAGAGAAATGAGTACAGCTCCTAAATTCAAACTATTAACCCAGCCAATGGATGTGATATACAGTGATCTGTTTGAAGGCGACACGACTCGACTGCTTCCAAAGATAACATCTTTTCCTGTCCGGATTTTTGGGTTTTTGACTTTTTGGACCTTTTCAAATATTTTGAAAATATTGAAAAATAATAAAAGTTCTTTATAGTTACAAACTAGGACGTGACGAGTGTCAAGGGGCAAACAAACTAGTTCCAAGTAGCGGAACATACCTATGCTCAATGCAAGGAAACACATGTACGATAATGATAGTCGGAGGAAAGTCTCCTCCTAGTAAAAATGGGGAATCAAGCTACAAAAGATATATAAAATGGCTCTGCTTAGCTATACATGAGACAAGCTTAGGCTATAACGCTGATAATCAAAGTCAGGGAAGCCGTCCTAAGGCTCAATAAGGCAGGAAAAACTCATGATAATGCAATTACAGCTTGACATAAGGGAGTCCCGAGGAAAAGGCCAGCAAAAAGATCAAGAGGAGTATGAGGCTCTTACACAAATTCATGGCGATACTATACAAAGGACTCCCACACCCTAAAGGAAAAAATTCAGCATGGATACCAAATGCAAAACAGTAGCTAACTAGGGTACCCATGTATGGTCAAGCTCTACCATTCCCATCAGGTCACGTCTAAAAGCAACAAGAAGGTTCCATGAAAAGATAGAATGGTTCGTACCTAAGGTTATAATGATATGGTCATAAGGTCATGCAAAGTGCAAACGGATGTGAAACCTAACCTATATGCCAGTTTAGACATAATACCTGAAATCGACATGAATGGGTCAAAACCATGGTCAAACCACGCTCAAAACAGACTTCTACATCATCAAATTAGTTCAAAATGGTCCGAAATGGTCAGAAATGGTCAAACGATAGAAAGTGGGTAAAAAAATTTCAAAAAATTTCTATAAATAGAAAAAAATTTAAAAATTCCATATCATTTGAAATTTTTACCCATTTGAGCTTAAAACTTCCAACGTGAATTTCGAGAGCATCGTTCGACAAAATTTGACACCGTTTGATCCAGGTAACTCCTCATGTCCTCCTCTTCCTATTTCATGCATTTTTTTTAATTTTTCATGGTCCATTTAATTTTCTAGGCCATCCTAAATTGTGCATTTCGGCCCACATGGATATCGAGGTTTTTTCCGCATATATGGCTTTCCATATGCGGAAAAAACACTCAAACCTGCGTACATACGTGGATGTTTTTCAAATAGTTGCAAATGAGGTTTTCAAGGGAAAATGGTGATAAAAAATCTTGTTTTTTGTGTAGGATGGTGTTAGAGTGGAGGGAGAGAGAACATGGTGATGCGGAAGTGGCAGTGCAAGGTGATTTAATGGCCCAACAAGCATTATGTGTGTGTGGTTTGTATAAGTTTGGTGTCTTGGCAGCCTGAGGGATAAACGAAGACTCGTGCAGATGCTAGTAGATTACTGGGATCCAGACTCTAAGAGTTTTCACATAGACAGGATGTCGCTCAACATAGAAGTTGAAGACATATACTTGATCAATGGTTTATCCCGACGAGAGAGGTGGTAAATCTCCGTTCTCATGAGCTAGGAAGTGGATTGACTATTGATGAGTACATTGCGGTGTACTGCTTTCTAGACATGGAAAAGGTTTGGAGTCAAATCCTGACAAACTCTATTCAGGTGCTAGGATTGAAGGCCATACTATTGGCATTAGGCAAGATAGCCAGATTATCTTCACTCCACTATCCCTCTCAGCCGCTGATGTTCTATGCAGTGGAGTGTATGAGACCCATAGTGTATGACTGGAGCACTGTGTTGTTGAGCAACATGAAGCAGTAGCTCAATGACTGCAAGATGGACAGGGTGAGAAACTTTGGTTTCACTAGCAAATTGAGCACATTATTCTTTGTGCATGTACTAGGCCTAAGCCTTAGAGTGGACATTCCTCCACATAGTGTTCGATATCTGGCCCAATGACGTTGGGTGAATGTTATGTACAGACTGAGTGGAGATAGGGTTGATAACCCCTACCCAACGAGCTTCTTTCCATGGTGGCGGAGGCAAATCATTGCCATCGATGACTACCCCTATTCAGGGGTAGACTTCCATGGATATCCAAACATGCCCCTACCACCAAGAGTGGCATATGGCGACACTGGCAATGAATCCCAAACCCACTTTTTAAGTTTTTTGAATTATAATTTTTTTTTTGCTTTTTGATATATTGACTCAAAAGATATGTTTTGGTGTGTTGACACATAGTGACAATCTATCATGTGTATGCAGATGTTGGACCATGGCAACTATATGGTTTCCCTCATCATAGATGGAGGGTAGGAGGAGATGATATCATGGGTGCAGATGCGGAGCGAACGCTCCAAATAATTCACACAAACTTCATACGGTTGACGCACAGGGTACCCATGGTGCAAGTAGAGGACTTACCTGAGGCCATGGAACATCAAGTGGTTGGTGTACCACAAGCATGGGTTCGATTATTCCAATGGCTAACTAGAGTCGTAGTGTGCTACCATGATCAGAACCCCCATCCTCCTCCTCAATCTTAGAGACCTAAGAGTATTTATTTTTGTACGATCATGTATTATATTTTGGTGTCTTAGAAGCCCTAATTTTTTTTTATGACACGTATGTATTATGACGTCACATTTTGGATATTAATGAAAAACTTTTATGATGATTGATTTTATTTATTTACATGTCTAAAAAAATGTATGTTTGTGATATGCTTATGGTCTATGAAACAAATGCCAATCTAACGCATAGTTAGCATATGAGTCAGCAACTTGATTAAAAATTCTTGAAACATGAATGTATGTTATATTCTCAAATTGTCGTTCTATCAATCTCACACGTAAGAATATTTGTAATAATATCGAATCCCTAATATGATACGAGCCATTAAGTTGTGAAACCATTTACTGCTAATCAAGACATACCTCAAGAGAGAGAACACCATGTGAAATGGCATCCTGCAATAACTCAATAACGACACTATATTCAGCAACATTGTTTGAAGAATGTTGTAAACATATTCCTCCTAAAGACAATACTTGACCCATAGGAGTATAAATCACCCAAGTAGCCGAAGCTATGTTTTGAGTGTGACGGCTAGCACCATCGACGAATCCTATGTAAACGGAAGACTCCATCGACATCTGCCATAAGAAACAGAATCTAATCAACAAATTCGATCACCATAAGAAAACCTAACTATGCAACTCAAAAACTATACAATAATATACAACAATCAGCCCTATCTAGAAATCATGCATAGTATTTTTTAAGATAGATCCCATTTCTAGGCTCCACCAAGGATGTCTCTTCATAATCCACTAGCTCATAGGTGCCTTTCTCTAACACATGTTTGACCATGTAAGAACCATGCCACATGGGATTAAACTTCCCTTCCCCCAAGGGTTCTTTAGTAATCCCATAAAAGGACTAAATCACCTTCACTAAAATTCTTCAGACATACAGACTTGTCATATTGGACCTTAACACGATGCTTATTTACTTCTAGAGCCACTAAGTCATCTCTACATTGCTCATCAAGTTGCTCTAAGTGGAACAAACGTTCTTCCAATGTGGAAGTATTTGGTAAAATCTCTATAGCTAGACTCAGAGAAGGGATTTTGCATTCAACCGAAAAGACAAACTCCACCCCATGTACAAGTTGATATGGAGAGAAACTGATGGCAGTCTTAACCGTGGTTCTATAGGCCCACAAAGTAGGATATAACATGATATTCCAACTCGTCTTGATTTATGCAATGGTTCATTGGTGTTAGGATATTTAGACACTTAGGAGTTAGTTAATATCAACTTGTGTAATATATCTGTTAGGTAAAAGTGTGTTTCTTTAATATGCATTAGTATGCATTTGTAAATATTCTAATCCGACGGTCACGATATGTTCTAGACTTGGAGTGATCCAACAGTTCAACTTCTCTTAGATCATACCTACCATTGATCCGTGGATTAACACCTGACTGGTCTATGATCTCTATTTGAAGAGCATAGAGGGTCCTTGGCTAGTTGATCAATTATGAGAAGCTCATATGTAACTTTCTTTCTTTTCCATAATAAATTGCTCCAAGTAGCTATTTGGCTAGGGTCGTGGACTGTTTCCCTCTCGAGGGTTTTAACCACATGACAAACATTGGTGTGTTGATCTATGATCTATTTATGTGAAGCGATTTCTGAAGGTTTTCTATCTTTTGGGAGTACCCTGTGTACCTGAACATGGTATCAGAACTTTTATGAAGAGATGCTTTCAGTTTTGATCAAGATATGGAACCGGTGTTGACAGAACTTTGAAAGGGTTTCTGGTTTTGGATTTTCTATGAATTTGTGGCCTATGGGAGCTATTCTATTGCGTTCAGGGCATCATTTCCATTTGGAAACAGTCTTTGTTTCACTGAAAATGATTTTCTTTTGCTCCAGAAACACCCATTTCAGCAAATACGAAGGTATAATGTTACAGTGACAGATTTGTTTTTTTTTTAAATCTCTCATCTATTATCAGTTTGTTATTATATCTTTTCTGTTTTAGTCTCGGATTGTTTCCTTCCCTGACTGCGCATGCTCTTTTCCGTGCACCTTGCATGATTGCGGCGAATCAGAAACAGTAAGGGAAAGTTTTTTTTCTTTTCTTCTCGGCTACGTATGCTCTTTGCCGTGCACTTTGTGTGATCACAGAAAATCACAAACAGTGAGAAAACTTGAAAATGTAGAATTTTTGGGTAAGCTAACCAAGATCTAACCCCATTGTGTGGAAAAGTTTTTTTGTTTTTGTTTTTCATTTTTTTTGTGATTTGCAAGAAAAAAAAGCAAGCGCGAAGAATGAGAGAGAAGAGTAAAAAAAAAAAAAAAAACCCTTCCTCTTTCCATTATTTTACGTACCTTTTAAACTTAGCTCACTTGGTCCAAAGTTGCTTTATTACTTAGGTCTTGAGTTCAAGTCTTATTAAGCTACTTTTTAGTGCATGCAATTTCTATTTTCAAGTTATTTTATTGTAAAAGTGCATCTCACATAAATAAAATAAAATAAAAGTGAGTCATTTAATATTGCTGTACTATTTAAAAGTCACATTATTGTAAAAGTGAGCATCACTTATTATACAAAAGTGATTCACTTCAAAGCAACTTTATTATAAAATTGATTGTCAAATGTTGATCTTGGGAAGAGGGGGCTTCTTTCTTTAGTTGGTCAAGTTAATATCTGCCACGTCACTATTGGGGACATATTCAAAATTTTCTTTGATCAATCATAACTTCATCATCTAGAATCAATTTTAAGTGTCGTTTCTTTTAAAACCACATATTTGTTTGAGCTCTTTGCATATAGACAGTTAGTTTCTATTCTTTTAGCCATTATTTTATAGTATGGGTGCCCCTTGTGATATTATACTTACAAGTTCTAACTATTTCTCATGGAAATCTCATATGGAGGATGTTCTACGAAGTAGGGGACTTTTCAGGATAACCTCAGGGAAATAAACACAACCCACTAATGATGATAAAAAAATTAAATGGGAAAATAGATGTGATGAAGCTCATAGATTGACTGGGATGTCAATCTTTACGGATTTCTTATTCCACGTATCTAGAATTGATGAAACTAATCTCGCTTGGGAAAATTTGGAATCTGTGTTTGGTAAACACAATGAAATTCGGGGTCATCAACTTGAGAATGAGTTGCTTTCCTTATATGGCCTTAAGTAAGCTCCTAGAGCTTGGTATGCCAGAATGGATAGCTTTCTCCTTGACACTTATTTTTCTAGATGCCATTCTAACCCCAATGTCTATACCAAGAAAGTAGGAAACCATCTCATCATACTTGTTCTTTATGTTGATGATCTTATCCTTACTGGTAGTGACCCTAAACTTATAACCCATGTGAAATCCAGTCTTAAGCAAAATTTTGAAATGTCAGACTTAGGACATTTGCATTATTTTCTTGGTCTCCAAGTCTTGCAAAACAAAGAAGGAATCTTTCTTTCCCGGTCTAAGTATGCTTGTGACTTTCTTCGTCGCTTCCACATTGAATATTGTAAACCATCCCCTTCTCCCTTCCATCCTAGAGTCAAAATTTCTGCCACTTGTATTGCCATCTTGTTGGTAGTCTTTTATACTTGACTCATTCCCATCCTGACCTTTCCTTTTCCATTGGTCGTGTTGCCCGTTATATGCAAACTCCTCGTGAAAGTCACTGGAAAGCAGCAAAAAGAATACTTCGATATATTCGAGGTACAATTTATTTTGGGATTAATTACAGTACAGGGGGGGAACCTTTGTTTTTTTGTTTCACTAATTCAGATTGGGATGACAATCCTGATGATCGAAAGTCTACTACAGGTTATGTTTTCAGTCTAGGATTTGGACCTGTCACTTGGGCTTGTAAGAAACAACAAGCTATTGCTCTTTCTTCAGCAGAATCAAAATATTGAGCCGCATCTAATGCCAGTCAGGATGCTTTATGGCTTTAATAGATCCTTTCATAGTTTGGATTCGAGTAGCAGCAGCCTACTCCACTTTGGTGTGACAATCAAAGTGCCATCAAGCTTGCCAAAGATCCAATTCTACATCAGTGCAGCAAACACATTGACCTACACATGCACTTCATCAGAAATCTTATTCATGATAGTGTTATGAAAGTTCTCGATTGCCCTACAGATGATCAATGTCAAAACCCCAGATTTTCCAAAAAATTTAAATTTTTTTAAATATAGATAATTTTCATAAATGTAGTCAACTAATTGTTTAATTAGTTATATGTTACTGAATTCATTATCTGAGTTATCTATTTGATTATGTTTATCTTATAGAATAGCTCTTTTCAGTTTACTGACTTGTTTTCTCTTTGCGACCACAAGGTGGAACTGTCATGAAATTCTGGGCTTACTTAACTTTCGAGCTAACGCACAAAGTTTTCCTGTTCTTACAAACTATAGGTAAGAAGCTCGGGTGCTACTTGTCATCAATTCTAAAGCATTCAGATAAAAGTTTGTCGCACAAAATAAATCAATAAAAATATAAATGCTAATAAATTTCCAAAGCTTATCGAGGTATAATCATTAAACTGTCCTTCTTTTTAAGACTCTAAGAAATGAGATTCAGTTGTATCAGTAATAACTACAACCGCCTTCTTTCTAGTAGATGTAATTCTATAGTTCTTAATGCTTACTGAACTATTCAATGTCTATCATAATTGTTAAGTGTAAAAATGCCTTAAAAGTTTCTTGGCAAGCAGTTTTAAGAATGACAGAGTTGTTGATTTAAGGGTCTAATTTTAATTGCGCACAAAGACATTTACATCATAATGTAAATTGATAAGGGGTTTATGTACTACTATTCCCATTTTCAAGCTTTAAAGTTTAACGTGTTTACATCTTTATTTCAAGCTACTCTTTGAAAAGGATATACTAGTGTTGATGCATAGAGTTTTATTTACATATAACATATTCATAGAAATATGGTATAGTTAGTGTTATTAATCATCAAAAGGTTATTTTATTGTTAAAATCTAATAGTTATTGAAATACTTAACACCCTTGTTTACCCATTTAAGGTTTTACACAACAACTGCTCCAAAGCATAACTAAAGCTTATCTTTACTAAGATAGATATCTTACTGTAAACAGGTTTAATACCATTCCTTTCATAGATGTAAAAAGGGTATATCCTTCATGGATTATAACCATTGATAGAATGCCAAACATAATAGTTTTAAGCCCTAATTTTTAAGTTGATGAATCTTTTGTTAAAAGAATAAGAGGCTTAACCCCTATCATAACTTTTATAGTTTAAGGTAAGGCTACTATACAAACATAGACAAAAGGGTTACAAAACATAGAACGTGCCATAATAAAACTATTGTTTACCCTTGATCTACGTCTTACAAACTAAGATTACATGCCTCCCTTACAAGTATAAGTTTAGGTCATGCATTGGTAAAGATCCACGCTATGATATGCATAAGATTAAACTTTATTTAAGTTTATAGATACCATAATTTATAAAGTAAAGGGTCGTAATTTTCCCCACGACCTTGATGATTGCAAAGGCAAAGTGTTTATAGTAATAAGATCTTATGCTTTTCCATGCAGTGTGTATAACGGGCTGACATTGCAACATGGACTAAAGTGGAACCTTTGATTTACCAAATTATTGGAAATCATTCTCTTGGTGGAATGTTCACCAGAACTATATGATTCTACCCACAACACGTAAATTATTTACTTGGTAACGTGGCATCATCGTATCCATGTATTTCGTAGTTAAATGGATAGCAACAAACCCTAATTCGTCACTCTCTCCATCACCTTCAGGCTCCTGTCGCTCTGCTGTGATGTTCTCGACCGCACTATCATTTGCATCGTGCTATTGATAGCCTCCCTGTTACTGTTCCTCCTCGAAAGCTCGCCTTGAATACCTAATAGAGAGATGATTTTACAAAACTATTTGTTGATTGGTTTAGGTTAGTGATATTTCCTCCATGGTTTCTCCATCACAGCTCCCTCATCAAGAACCTTCGACTGCAAAACAAACTCCTTCCTCTTTGACTTGACAGTGAGAGCCGAGGTCTTATTTTTCTGAGTTGCGATTGGTTGTTTGCTGTGTTGGTAACCTATTCCCTTCTTGCAGTAAATGAAGGGTTTCCCCCTCCTCACGCTGGTGGTTGCTTTACTGTTTGTTGGTGGTCGCGCATCTTTAAAATTTTAGGTAAGAAGGTTGTTAATCCTTCCTTTACTCCGGTGTATTGTTTTAATATATAAATGTTTATTCAACATACAAGTTTTAACATTATCGTTTCTTTGTTGACTACAGGTATCGGCCCTCCCCTCTGCGTGGTTGGTGCGAGGCTGAGGCAACAGTTGCTGGTTCACGGGTAAGCCTAGTTTAACCATGGCAATTCCTCCTTGTTTGGTCCCTTTGGGACATTGTGGGTTTGTCGTCATGGCCTGCAACCCTTGCGGTTTCAGTTTACCCTGTTACTTGGTTTGTTGTTTTTAGAAGATCGTGAGACCCTTGCATTATGCGGGGTTCTCTGGCTCCGACCGTGACTGTAAATGTTGGTTTTTGTTACTGTTACTGTGTATAAATACATGTAAATGATGGAAAGGCTGTAAAATCCTCACTCTGTGAATTTTGTTTGAACCCATGAGTTCATACACTATATTAGACTCTTTTAGTTTTCTATCTTTGGTGTACATTTTGGAGTACTAGGGTTTTTACCCTAACTCAAATATATGTAAAAAGTATTTACAGTTTTCTGTTTAAATAAGTATCTTTTATTTATATTGCACTTCAGTGATCTGTCTGGTTATTTTTTATGTTGAAAACTGATGGTTTAGGCTCTGTAAATCGAGCAGATAATTTCTCTATTGGTTATTTCCTGCGCGTTATTGCAATGGAGTTTTACTCTGTAATACTATTTACATTATTAACTGCTAGGGTTTTCTGTACATTGTTTATATATTGATTTATTTTGTTACTAAAATAATTGTAAATGTTGTTATATAGTTTACACCCTTTGGAATATAAGGTCTTTATGTTTTTAATGAATTTCTTATGTAACTGTCAGTTAATCTTTGAGTACATAATTTATATTTTATTTCAGGTTTACATTAATGAGATAAGAACATTACTTTAATTACATAATAATATTGTTCCTATAATTTGTATATTACCTGCATACTTAGTCCCTATATAGTATATAATAAGAAAGTATATTGTTATTCATTATAATAAGCATGCTATCTTACCTGTGAGTACTATTGCTCCTATATTTATTTATACTTAGTTTATTTTGTAAGTGTATAGAGAGATAGTATTCTGTTGTCTATTTCTTATGCCATCTGTGCTAAAATACTTTATAAAAGTTCTCTTAGTATTTATTTTATCTTATTATGTTATGATGTTAGTATATATAAAATAAATCAATTAACAAACTATATATGATCTATCTCGTAAATATATATTTTAATATTCGTTTAAACGTTATGAAAGATAGATTAACAGCTCTAGATATTGTTCGAGCTCAGTTAGATAAATAAAAATAATGACTTGGTTACATTACTAATCATACATAAAATCTAAAACCAACTTGGTTTGACAGTAGAATTTAATCAATATTTAACTATTCCTACTTTCAGTTTGTTGTTAGACATATAGTAGTTAAAATATTCTAAACTGGAAGAAATAAACTGTAAATTTTAACAGCATGCTTATCTAGTCTAGTCCTACTCCAGTGTAACTATTATATTCTTCTCTTGGTTTAAAAATAATAAGATTACTGAAAGTAAATATTGTACAAAGAATAGTTTTATCTACTAACACATACTACTGTCAGTAAAATGATATTTCTTCTAATAATAGATAAAGAAAACAATCTATTATTCATGCTAACATCTTAATCTACATATGCTTCATACTATCTTCATTTAATTTCACCACCTGTGCTGGAGTACGATCTGGATCACTCCAGATGAGGAAAAACACAGGTAGGGTTTGTTCCCATTAAACATAATTTCATTACTAAACAAACTGAGTTATCCTATTCTCTTAGTTTTTACATCACAAACTACAAATGCATCATTCAGTCATACATAGATAATAACAAGGAAATTTAAATAATAATAGATCATGTTCTTTGAGCTTGGACGACAACAGCAATGGGAGGTCGTTCCTCCCTACCAACTCCTGAAGAGCGCTCAAACAATGACTCCTCAGGACCCCCGAGCTTGCTCTAGTCTTCCTGGCTGGAACTAGGTGCAGCAATAATCAAGTACCAGTCTGGAGACTTAATACCAATCTTGAACTTATCAGTAAATTCTCTCAGCTAGCAAGCTGTATCAGACCAAGTTACTATAGGTTATCTCTCAAAATACCTTCCTTACAGTTTTCCCTTTTCCCCAATGAATACCTTGAAGTGCATTCCTCCTGAATTATTCTTCTCCTGGAAAATATTTGAGTAGCCTCGGCTCTCTTCATTGGGTACTTTTAAAAGATTGCCTAGGTTTAGTTGTCATTTATTGAGCCACCTGCTCTAGTCCCACTTTCTTGGGGGATCATAACCCCAAATATAGGAAAGTTTCCACCTGCAACATAGGAAGTGTTTGAGGATGCTGCCACTTGTGTTTTTCTCTCCATCTAGTTCCTTCCACCAGTTTGACCAGTAACAGTCTTATTAATAGCTCTCCCAAGCTGTTGTCTCCACTTTTTATTTATTAAAAATAAAATATTCAGAATTACATTCCATTTCTTTTGACTCTGCTGAGTCATCGGTTTCTACTTAGCATTAATTTTAACATAATCTCTTAGGAAATCAAATTAAAAACTATTAACATTATTTTACAAAATTGGGGTATGTGACATACACACCCCCTTAAAATGTAACATCATCCTCGATATTACTTATTCTTCATCCTCTACAGTCCCCTGGACCAGATTTGGGTATGCCTCCCGCATCTTACTTTCCAGTTCCCGGGTGGCCTCTTTAGGACTAAGGTTCTTCCATTGCACCTTCACCTATCCAATGGTGCGGTTCCGCAGTGTAACTTCCCTTCTGCCGAGGATACAATCTGGTTCCACAAGAATTTCTCCTTCTGGTTCCACCTGTACAACATTCCAATCAACCACATGAGTAGCATCATGCACATGCTTCTTCAAAACAAAGATATGAAAAACATTATGCACTTTCAAGTTAGGTGGTAATGCTAGCTGGTATGCAACTTGACCAATCCTAGATAAAATTTTGAATGAACCACAGTAACATGGTGCTAGCTTTGCACAACTCCCTAGCCTTAGAGATATTTTCTTTGGTCTTACCTTTATAAGCACATGCTCACCTACCTGGAACTCCTTGGGAGTTATTTTCAAGTCAGCTTGGCTCTTTTGTCGATCATGTGCCACCTTTAAATTTTCTTGCACTTGTTTCACAATTTCCTCCATTTCCTTCAATAATTCTGGTCCTCACACTAATCTATCTACTCGATTATTCCAAGAGATAGGAGTGTTACATTTTCGTCCATATAAAATTTCAAATGGACTGAATTTAGCTGATGACTGATAGTTATTATTATATGCAAAATCTGCTAGATATAAGTAGTCTTCCCACTTAACTAGCTAATCTTTAACATACATCCTTGATAAATCTTCCAGCACCCGATTCACTCTTTTCGTCTGTCCATCTGTTTGAGGATGGAAGGAGGTACTGAAATTCAATGTTGTATTTAATCCTTTAAACAAGGACTTCTAGAAATTTCCTGTGAATTTAGGATCCCTGTCTGATATTATAACCGTCGGTACTCTATGTAACCGAAAAATATGCTTTAAGAAGATATTAGCTATATTGGAAGCCTTGTAAGTGGTTTTGATAGGAATAAAATGTGTTGCCTTTCTTAACTTGTCAACCACCACCATAATAGAGTCATTTTGATTCTGATTTCTTGGTAGTCCAGTAATAAAATCTAAGCTAATCACTTCCCATTTCTAGCTAGGAATAGGTAAAGGTTGTAGCAAACCAGCTGGGTGTTGGTGTTCGGTTTTTACCTGTTGACAGTCTAAACACCTAGCAATGTATTCGGCTACCTTATATTTCATGTTTGGCCAAAAATATTATTTTCTTAGCATGGTTACAATCTTTTGATAACGTGGATGTCCTGAATATGGTGTTTTATGTATTTCGTCCATAATTAACAACTTAACCTTAGGCACATTAGGCACATACAATTTATCTTTAAATAATAAAAATCCATTTTCATTTAAACTATAACCGTTTATTAAGCTTTCTGTAGGTTCTTCCTTAGCTGTAATTTGCAACTTCTAATAATTTTCATCTTGTTTTATCCCTTCTTTAAGCTGTTCATTTAAATCAGAAGCATAAGTGCTGATTGCTGCTATAAAGTTCAGCTTTGCGTTTCTGCTTAATGCATCAACCACCTTATTTTCCGTACCCTTTATGTGCTGGATTTCAAAATCATATTCACTCAAAAAGGCTAACCATATTGCTTGTCTTGTGTTTAAATTAGGCTGATCTAAAAGATATTTCAGTCCTTTATTATCAGTCATTAGAATAAATTTTTCTTCCTATTAAATGATGTCGCCACATTTTTAAGGCATGCATAATAGCCGCAAGTTCTAGATCATAAGTTACGTAATTTTTTTTGTGAATTTTTAACTTCCTAGACTCATAGGCAATGACATGCCCGTCTTGAGTTAGAACACCGCCTAAGCCATCATTACAGGCATCAGTGCACACTACAAAGTCCTTATTAGGATCTGCTATCCTTAGAATAGGTGCACTAGTTAATAAGGTTTTTAATTTCTTAAAACTTTCTTCACATTTTGAGTTCCAATCAAATTTCTTGCCTTTCTTTTGCAAGGAAGTGATCGGATTTGCTATTTTTGAAAAGCCTTCAATGAATCTCTAGTAATAACCGGTAATTCCCATGAATTACGTCATATCCGTTACATCTTTAGGAATCGACGAATCTTCGATTGCCCGTAACTTTTCAGGATCGACTGAAATTCCTTCTTTAGTCACTACATGACCTAAGTACTGGATTTCATCCTTAAAGAAGTCACATTTGCTAAACTTTGTGAAGAGTTGTTGTTCTCGCAACTCTTGTAAAACTATCTTTAGGTGTTCTTTATGTTCTTCTTCCGTTTTAGAGTAAATTAAGATGTCATCGATAAACACGACCACAAATTTATATAAATACTTATGCATTATGTTGTTCATTAAGCACATAAAGACAGCTGGGGCATTGGTAAGCCCAAATGGCATTACGACAAACTTGTAGTGTCCATACCTTGTTCTAAAGGCTGTCTTGAAGATATATTCATCCTTATTTCTTACTTGATGATATCCTGACCTCCAGTCTATCTTTGAGAACACCGTGGCTCCATGTAGTTGATCAAACAGATCATCTATGTGGGGCAACAGATATCTATTTTTAATAGTCATCTTGTTTAGCCGATGGAAGTCTATGCATAGTTGCATAGTTTCATCTTTCTTTTTAACAAAGATGACTAGTGCTTCCCAAGGAGACACACTAGGTCGAATGTACTTCTTATCTATGAACTCTTTTAATTGTGATTTTATCTCATTAAGTTCTAAAATGTTCATTCGATAAGGAGCTTTTGAGCTAGGCACCGCACCCAGTACCAGCTCAATGGTGAAATAAAATTCCCTCCTTGGAGGTAATCCTGGAATTTCTTCTGGGAATACGTCAGTATATTCTTTTAAAACAAGAATACATTCTATTTTTAACTTATCTATTTTAGTTTTCCCTTCCTCATCTGTAATAGTTACTACATAGGCTTCACATCCTTTTCTAACAGTCGTTTTAAGTTGTAAAGCAGAAATCTGTCTGATTATAGTTTTTTAGGAATACCCTTAACCTTTACTGGTTGTTCATCACTATTTAAGCACGTGAAAGTTTTATCATAACAATTTAAAACTACCTTATGCTGCTCTAACCAATCCATGCCAATCAGTAAATCATATGAGCCAAGTGGCAAAACATTAAGCTTAACTGTAGTTTTAAATTCATCCATAAGTAAAGCACATTCTTTCACAAAACAGGTTACTTTTATTTTTTTCCCATTGGCTAATTGAAATAACTAGGAATTCTCAAACTTATCAACAGACAAATTACATTTTTCCACTACCTGAGGTGTAATGTAACTAAGACTAGCTCCTGGATCCATTAAAATGGTTACATGGGTCTAATTAATCATACCTTCTACTTCCACCATGGAAGTCTGATAGTCAGCTTGGCGATTCTCCAAAGCTGCATTAATCCTGGGCATGCTCCTCGCTAGTTCCCCAACGGTCATCTCCTCCTACAGAGTATGAATATTGTTGAATGACTTTTTCCGGTTTGGATAGACTGAGGCATAGTGCGGGCCATTACATTCCCAGCACTTAATAGGCTCCTTACGTTCAAAAATCTTGGTAAAATTCTCATGGTTATTTGCAGCTTCCTTACCCTTGAAATTATTCAAATTATTGGAAGTGCCATTCCTATTTCCCTAGAAATTCTTATTGTTAGAATAATTTTTCATCTTATTATTCTTGAAATTCCTCTGGAGTACAAATTCCTTCTTCTTAAACTCAGGCTAATTGTTATTTTTCTTAGCCTTCCAGTTGGCTATGCCTTCTTTCTTTCGGTTCTGCTCAAAACAAAAATTTGCCTTCCTCGCGGCTTCCTCCAGAGTCTTCGGGGTATTATACTCAATTCTATCTTTAATATGATACGGTAGACAGCTGAGAAATCGCTGCACTTTAGGTTTCTCATCTACTATGTAAGGTACATAACTAAGTAAGATTAAGAATTTACTATTCAAATCCTTCATAGTCATTGAACCTAACTTCAATTCATAGAGCTCTTTAGCTCTTTTTTCGTAATATTGCTCGGACTAAAATTCCATTTTGAAATATCTTTTAAAGGTACTCCAATTAACTTCTTTTTCTCTGATACCTTTGACTCTCTTCAGATCTTGCCACCATGAATCAGCTTTTTCGGAGAGGTTATATATTGCTATCGTTGCCTTTAGCTGATTTGAGTAATTATATATATGAAAATATTTCCTCGTCCCGAACAACCAGGACTCTGCTTCCTCCCCTTTTTCGGTCTCTCCATTAAGAGTTCGGGGCTTTATATTTTTAAACTCCCCTGAAATTTTCTCATATGGTCTATATTTCTTCTTTCTATCATACAAATCAGCCTCACTACTGTCACTAGTAGTATGGTAACTTTCTTGTTCACTGAGCCCTTTAGATGATGAACTACTTTATGTTTTTGCCAGCTTCATATTTTTAGATCTTCTTTGATGACTAACATCCTCAGATTCTGATCTTCTGCTCCTTCCTTCAGCTTGGAACTTTTCTATTAAAATTTGGTTCAATTCTTTCGAAGCCTTCAAAATCCTCTCATTTTCCCTCTTGACTGATTCCATTTCATTCTTCAAATCTTTTACAGTCTGCAACAGCTCTGAAGAGTTGGAAGTCACCTCATCTAACATAGGCTCTCTAGGAAATTTTCTTGTATCTCTATCTGGAGACTCCTCTTGTGCGTACTCTCCCAACTTTTCCATACCTGCCTGTTAAACTTCAGAAAAAGAAATTTTTTGTTCTTAACATAAAAAAGAATATATGTTAGTATATTATTTTACTTTACTGTTCTATGAAAGCTAGTTGGGCTGCATCAAGGCCTAGTGTTTGAACCTTGTGCTCTGATACCACATGTCAAAACCCCAAATTTTTTGAAAAATTAAAAAAAAATTAAATACAGAAAATTTTCATAAATGCAGTCAAGTAAATGTTTAATTAGTTATATGTTATTGAATTCATTATCTAAGTTATCTATTTGATTATGTTTATCTTATAGAACAGTCCTTTTCAGTTTACTGACTTGTTTTCTCTTTGCGACCACAAGGTGGAACTATCATGAAATTCTGGGCTTACTTAGCTTTCGAGCTAACGCAGAAAGTTTTCCCGTTCTTACAAACTACAGGTAAGAAGTTTGGGTGCTGCTTGTCATTAATTCTAAAGCATTTAGATAAAATTTCGTCGCACAAAATAACTCAGTAAAAATATAAATGCTACTCAATTTCCAAAGCTTATCGAGGTATAATCATTAAACTGTCCTTCTTTTTAAGACTCTAAGAAATGAGACTCAGTTCTATCAGTAATGACTACACCTGACTTCTTTCTAGTAGATGTAATTCTATAGTTCTTAATGCTTACTGAACTATTCGATGTCTATCATAATCATCAAGTGTAAAAATGCCTTAAAAGTTTCTTGGCAAGCAATTTTAAGAATGACAGAGTTGTTAATTCAAGGGTCTAATTTTAAATGCGCACAAATACGTTTACATCATAATGTAAATTGATAAGGGGTTTATGTACTACTGTTCCCATTTTCAAGGTTTGAACTTTAACGGGTTTACATCTTTATTTCAAGTTGCTCTTTGAAAAGGATATACTAGTGTTGATGCATAGAGTTTTATTTACATATAACCTATTCAGAGAAATAAGGTTTAGTTAGTGTTATTAATCATCAAAAGGTTATTTATTGTTAAAATCTGATAGTTATTGAAATACTTAACACCCTTGTTTACCCATTTAAGGTTTTACACAACAACTGCTCCAAAGCATAACTAAAGCTTATCTTTACTAAGATAGATATCTTATTGTAAACAGGTTTAATACCATTCCTTTCATAGATGTAAAAAGGGTATATACTTCATGGATTATAACCATTGATAGAATGCCAAACATAATAGTTTTAAGGCCTAATTTTTAAGTTGACGAATCTTTTGTTAAAAGAATAAGAGGCTTAACCCCTATCATAACTATTATAGTTTAAGGTAAGGCTACTATACAAACATAGACAAAAGGGTTACAAAACATAGAACGTGCCATAATAAAACTATTGTTTACCCTTGATCTATGTATTACAAACTAAGATTACATGCCTCCCTTACAAGTATAAGTTTAGGT
The DNA here is from genome assembly GCA_001517045.1 of Pseudotsuga menziesii. Classification (NCBI taxonomy): domain Eukaryota; kingdom Viridiplantae; phylum Streptophyta; class Pinopsida; order Pinales; family Pinaceae; genus Pseudotsuga; species Pseudotsuga menziesii. The sequence continues at coordinate 243,403 of LPNX010606113.1, forward strand.
CACGCATTGGTAAAGATCCACGCTATGATATGCATAAGATTAAACTTGATTTAAGTTTATAGATACCATAATTTATAAAGTAAAGGGTCGTAATTTTCCCCATGACCTTGATGATTGCAAAGACAAAGTGTTTATAGTAATAAGATCTTATGTTTTTCCATGCAGCGTGTATAATGGGCTGACATTGGAACACGGACTAAAGTGGAACCTTTGATTTACCAAATGATTGGAAATCATTCTCTTGGTGGAACATTCATCGGAACTATATGATTCTACCCATAGCATGTAAATTATTTACTTGGTAACGTGGCATCATCGTATCCATGTATTTTGTAGTTAAATGGATAGCAACAAACCCTAGCTTGTCATTCTATCCATCACCTTCAGGCTCCTGTCACTCTGCTGCGATGTTCTCGACTGCACTGTCGTTTGCATCGTGTTGCTGATAGCCTCCCTGTTACTGTTCCTCCTTGAAAGCTTGCCTCGAATACCTAGTAAAGAGATGCTGTTATGAAACTATTTGTTGCTTGGTTTAGGTTAGTGATATTTCCTCCAAGGTTTCTCCATCACAGCTCCCTCATCAAGAACCTTTGACTGTAAAACAAACTCCTTCCGCCTTGACATGACAGTGAGAGCCGAGGTATTGTTTTTTTGAGTTGCGATTGGTTGTTTGCTGTGTTGGTAACCTCTTACCTTCTTGCAGTAAATGAAGGGTTTCCTCCTCCTCGTGTGAGTGGTTGGTTTACTGTTCGTTGGTGGTCGCGCATCTTTAAAATTTTAGGTAAGAAGGCTGTTAATCCTTCCTATACTCCATTGTATTGTTTTAATATATAAATTTTTATTCAGCATACAAGTTTTAACATTATCGTTTCTTTGTTGACTACATGTATCGACCCTCCCCTCTGCGTGGTTGGTGCGAGGCTGAGGCAACAGTTGCTAGTTCACAGGTAAGCATGGTTTAACCATGGAAATTCCTCCTTGTTTGGTCCCTTTTGGACATTGTGGGTTGGTCATCATGGCCTGCAACCCTTGTAGTTTCAGTTTACCCTGTTACTTGGTTTGTTGTTTTTAGAGGATGATGAGACCCTTGCGTTATGCGGGGTTCTCCGGCTCCGACCGTGACTGTAAATGTTGGTTTTTATTACTGTTACTGTGTATAAATACATGTAAATGATGGAAATAATATAAAATCCTCACTCTATGAATTTTGTTTGAAGCCATGAGCTCATACACTGTATTAGAATCTTTCAGTTTGCTATCTTTGTTGTACATTTTGGAGTACTAGGGTTTTTACCCTAACTCGAAGATATGTAAAAATTATTTACAGTTTTCTATTTAAATAAATATCTTTTATTTATATTGCACTTCAGTGATCTCTCGGGTTATTTTTTATGTTGAAAACTAATGGTTTAGGCTCTGTAAATCGAGCAGATAATTGCTCTATTGGTTATTTCCTACGCGTTATTGCAATGGAGGTTTACTCTTTAATACTATTTACATTATTAACTACTAGGGTTTTCTGTACATTGTTTATATATTGATTTACTTTGTTATTAAAAGAATTGTAAATGTTGTTATATAGTTTACACCCTTTGGAATATAAGGTCTTTATGTTTTTAATGAAGTTCTTATGTAACTGTCAGTTAATCTTTGAGTACAGAATTTATATTTTATTTCAGGTTTACATTAATGAGATAGGAACATTACTTTATTTACATAATAATATTGTTCCTATAATTTGTATATTACCTGCATACTTAGTCCCTATAAAGTATATAATAAGAAAGTATATTGTTTTTCATTATAATAATGATGTTATCTTACCTATGAGTATTATTGCTCCTATAGTTATTTATACTTAGTTTATTTTTTATGTGTATAGAGAGATAGTATTCTGTTGTCTATTTCTTATGCCATCTATGCTAAATACTTTATAAAAGTTCTCTTAGTATTTATTTTATCTTATTATATGATGATGTTCGTATATATAAAATAAATCAATTAACAAACTATCTATGATCTATCTTGTAAATATATATTGTAATATTCGTTTAAACTTTATGAAAGATAGATTAATAACTCTAGATATTGTTTGCGATCAATTATATAAAATAAAATAATGAATTAGTTACATTACTAATCATACATAAAATCTAAAACCAATTTGGTTTGAGAGTAGAAGTTAATCAATATTTAACTATTCCTACTTTTAGTTTGTTGTTAGACATATAGTAGTTAAAATATCCTAAACTGGAAGAAATAAACTGTAAAGTTTAACAGCATGCTTATCTAGTCTAGTCCTACTCCAGTGTAACTATTATATTCTTCTCTTGGTTTAAAAATAATAACATTACTGAAAGTAAATACTGTACAAAAAATAGTTTTATCTTCTAACACATACTACTGTCAGTAAAATGATATTTCTTCTGATAATAGATAAAGAAAACAATCTATTATTCATGCTAACATCTTAATCTACATATGCTTCATACTATCTTCATTTAATTTCACCACCTGTGCTGGAGTACGATCTAGATCACTCCAGATGAGGAAAAACATAGGTAGGGTTTGTTCCCACTAAACATAATTTCATTACTAAACAAACTGAGTTATCCTATTCTCTTAGTTTTTACATCACAAACTACAAATGCATCATTTAGTCATACATAGATAATAACACATAAATTTAAATAATAACAGAACCTGTTCTTTGAGCTTGGACGACAATAACAATGGGAGGTCGTTCCTCCCTACCAACTCCTCGAGAGCGCTCAAACAGCGACTCCTCAGGACCCCCGAGCTTGCTCTGGTATCCCTAGCTGGAACTAGGTGCAACAATAATCAAGTACCAGTCTTGAGACTTAATACCAATCCTGAACTTATCAGTAAGTTCTCTCAGCTAGCAAGCTATATTAGACCAAGTTACAGCAGATTATCTCTCAAAACACCTTCCTTAGAGTTTTCCCTTTTCCCTAATGAATTCCTTGAAGTGCATTCCTCCTGAATGATTCTTCTCCTGGAAAATATCTGAGCAGCCTTAGCTCTCTTCATTGGGTACTTTTAAAAGATTGCCTAGGTCTTTTTGGGTTAGTTGTCATTTATTGAGCCACCTTCTCTGATCCCACTTTCTTTGGCGATCATGATCCCAAATATAGGGAAGTTGCCACCTGCAACATAGGAAGTGTTTGAGGATGCTTCCACTTGTCTTTTACTCTCCACCTAGTTCCTTCCACCAATTTGACCAGTAACAGTCTTATTAATAGATCTCCCAAGCTGTTGTCTCCACTTTTTATTTATTAAAAATAAAATATTCAGAATTACATTCCACTTCTTTTGACTCTGCTGAGTCATCAGTTCCTACTTCGCATTAATTTTAACATAATGTATTAGGAAATCAAATTAAAAACTATTAACACTATTTTACAAAATTGGGGTATGTGACATACACACCCCCTTAAAATGTAACATCTTTCTCGATGTTAATTATTCTTCATCCTTTGCAGTCCCCTGGAACAGATTCGGGTATGCCTCCCGCATCTTATTTTCTAGTTCCCAGGTATGCTCCAAGTAGCTATTTGACTGGGGCCATGGACTGTTTCGCTCTCGAGAATTTCAACCATGTGACAAACATCAGTGTGTTGCTCTGTGATCTATTTCTATGAAGCGGTTGCTGAAGGTGTTCAATATTTTGGAGGTACCCTGTGTACCCAAATAGTTGGAGAATGGACTTGAGTGATTTGTTCACTATTTCAACTTGTCCATTCACCTTAGGGTAATAAGAAGAGGATTACTCCTACTTATACCCTAACTTTGAAGCCAAATCTTCCATCATTTTATTCTGAATGTGCCTACCATGGTCAGTGACAAGATCTTTTAGAATGTCGAACCGAGTAATAATTTCATTGAAAACAAAATGCGTGGTTGTCTCACCATCGGATTTAACCATGGGCATAGCCTCTTCCAATTTCGTGAAATAATCGACAACCACTATAATGTGATGATGCCCCCCAGATGAATCTGGGTTGCAATCCATAAATTCAAGCCCCCACTTGGTGAAGGGACCGACAGTGATAATAGGATGTAACGGGCCTTGATGCAAGCGCATATTGCGTGCAAACACCTAGCAAGGGTGACACTTCTTGACCGCATTAACACAATCTTTGAAAATCGATGGCTAAAAATATCATTCTCTCAATATTTTTTGGGCTGTAGAAAGCCTAGATAAATGACCACCACATGCCCTTCCATGGAAATCATTCAGCAAAACCTCAGCCTCATGAAGGGTTAAACAATGATACAAAATGGAATCTACCCCACGACGGTACAAAGTGTTATCCACTATAAGGTAGTTCTTAGCTACATGACATAATCGTCGTCACTCATTCTGTGAAAGGCAAGTACGGACCTTCAACATTTGCAAATATACAATGATATCCCCATACCATGGGTCCAAAGTTGAGATAAGGAAAATATGTTTGTCGACAAACGTATCCTCATAAACCTCTTCCTCCTCCAAACTTGGAAAATCATATATGAGCTCCACAAAGATCAACGATTTCTTGGATTTCACTGAAATGAATTCAAGGTTGAACTCTTGCAAAATAACAATCCATTTTCTGTATTTTCCCCCAATCATCCTTCTAGTGAGGACAAACTGAAACGGATTGATATGAGCTACAACTAAGGTTCAACGAAGTAGAATGTAATGTCTCAATCTCTAAATTGCATGAAAGGTGGCCAAGGAAAGCTTCTCTACATAGGAATAATGGATTTACGCATCAATAAGGTTTTGGCTCAAATAATATATTACATGCTCGTGGAGCTCCTCATCCTCCTAACCCAAAACCATACCAACTTTCTCCATGGGCACAGCCACATAAATAAAATAATCATGGCTATAGTCAGGTGGACTAAGAATGGGGAACTATGCTAAGGCTTGCTTAAGAGCATCAAAGGAATCCTAGGCTTGCTCATCCCAACAAAAAGGAGTTTCCTTCTTTAAAAGATGCATAAAGCCTTTAGTCAATTTGGAAAAATTAACTACAAATCTCTGCAAGAAATTTTCCATGCCTTGCAAACACTGAAGGTGTCTAATATTATGCGGGGGAGACAATTGAAATATTGCCTCAACCTTTAAGGGATCTAATCTTATACCCTCCCTGGATACAATGAAACCTAGTAAGCGACCAACAATCACACAAAAGATGCACTTATGAGGATTTAAATGAACCTAGTAATGACGACATCTTTCGAACACTAACCTCAAATGCTATGGATGACTCACTGTCAAACAAGAATTAGTAGCAAGGTCATCCAAATACACTTCTATAATCATTTTGAGATCATGAAAAATTAAGGTCATAGCCCACTGAAATGTTGCTCTGACATTTTTAAGGTCGAAAGCCATCTTTCGATATGCAAAAGTACCCCAAGGACAAATGAATGCAATCTTATGTTTATCCTCAGGTTTGATCTGAATCTGATTATATCTAAAAAATCCATCCATGAAGGGGAATACCTCACTTCCCGCACACTCATCCAAAATATGATCAATAAATGATGTGGGAAAATTATCCTTAGGATAAGCACGATTTAAATCACGGAAATCAGTGCATATATGAATCGCTCCCTACTTCTTTTCAAATGGAACGGGATTTGAAACCCACTTTTTCAGGGGAATAGGATAAATAAAACCGACTTTTAATAGTTTCTCTATCTCAACCGTAATGGTGGGTGCTTTTCTAGGATTCACACACGCAAATGTTGTCGAACTAGCATCGCATCTGGATAGGTCTTAATCTCACGTTTGGCAATACTAGGCTCAATACTTGTCATTTCCTTGTATGACTAAGCAAAGATGTCATGAAACTCTTTAGATAACTGTATATTCTCCTCGATCTCATCAGGGGAACAACTCGCCCCAATGTAGACATTCTCAACTTTTCCAGGATCACAAGAAATATTGATAAGAATAGTAGGTGATAAATTCTCCATGTTCCCATCGACCATCTAACCAGGAGAGCTCAATGGAACCATGGGACTACCAATATTATTGATAATAATCTCCCTAAAGTCATCATGCTCCATATGGTTGAGTTTAGGAAGAAAATATGATTGGTGATGTAATTCTTCCCAAGGTGGCTCAACCCTAGACATGGCCTCAATAATGGATTCGTCCAATGGAAAAACATCGTTGAAAAAATCATGTGCATGAGAGGACTCAACTGTCCATGCAGGCAGCACATATGGGTCCTCCTCCTCCATCCGTGAAGAGGAAGGACTGGTCTCTACAACTTGACCAATATTTTCTTTATATGCTACCATTGTTGGAGGAAATGACACATCTGTTTCGATAGGTCCAATCGAAGGACTTGGGCAAGAAAAAAATGAAGGATATTCCATATGGGTAGTGTGAAAAGACACCAAATTCAATGAGGATGAAGCCCCACCAAAACTAGATCCGATCATAAGAATAGGTGCAGGATAGCTAAAGGTTCCCATAAGAGATGGATACATACCCACACCCACACTCCCAGTTGCCAGTTGAGAATGATTGATAATTGGGATAGAAGATCCTGATGATGCATTAACACTCAGATTACGGAATGAAATCTAATCAATCGTAATGATCTTCCCATTAAATGGAAAGAATACCACTTGAAATAGAGAATATGCTATGGCTTGCATACTATACATCCAATTCTGGCCCAGCAAAAGATTGTAGTCAAGGGGCGCATCAACCACCTCAACCTCGATCACAACGGTCTTCCCTCCCAATTGGACCTTAAGAGAGGGAAGAATCCCATGCGGCCGAAATGATATACCATCAAAATATGTCAAAACAGTAGTGAATTGAGACAACTCAGGAGAACCCAAACCCTTCTAACATGACAAAGACATCATGGAAGCAGCAACACCTTCGTCAATAACAATGCATTTGACGGTCATATTAAGACACTCTACATGAATAAAAAGAGACACATAGTAAGGCAAGTGAGGCTATATTCCCATGGTTTCAAATTTGATGATGGAAGAAGAGTTATCATCATCAACCCGAAGAGTAGAAAGCAAGGCTCTCCTCTATGGAGGACAAGTCTGAAGTACTTCAAGCACGGACATTGCACAAGGAGTTTGGCCCAAATCCTTGACAACGGAATATTTTTGGGTGGCTCAGGAATTAGGATTTTGCCCTGAACACTTTAGGACTCCTTTAGGAATGTGAGGTGAAACTTTAGGTTTATCTATAGGTTTTTTGATACGCAAAGGGCTCTCAAGTGGAGCGGGTTCCTTTCCAAGGTTTGGTTGTGACGAACCATAATCCTTCGCACGAGTCAAAACCTTACTAGGAGGCACCATGTTGATGCAACCATGACCAGTATTGGCCTCTAGTGGATTTTTATCTCCAGTTGATGCACAATGAGGATCAATGGTCCTCGAGTTCATATTTTGATTGTTGGATAAAGGATTAGTTAGCACAACTGGGCCCTATGATATGAACCTCGAGGCATCTTCCATATGAGGGAACAAGTGAGTGAGGTGGTCCTCCTTACATAAATTGCAAGGAAACTTTACCTTACATTTAGCATGCTTGTCCCCCCAGCATTACGAGCGTTCTTGTCATTATATGTAGAATTTTCGTTCTTATTCCAACCCTTACAATTATTTTTCCCTTTTTTCTTATTCCTTCAAGGATGCTATTTTCCCTTCTGGTCCGACGATTGCATGAAAATTACACTCACCATTTGGCTAGGTTGAGATGAATCCATGGCTTGTCCCAACGCGGATTTATTAATTGACAATTGGCTCACTTGTTTCACAACCAAATCTACAATTTTGGTACTTGTACAGCCCACAATGCCATCAGCATGTGGCTCAGGCTTGATGTTGGGATCGAAACTAGATTGCGGAGCATTAGGTATAATCCCATACAAAAATATGGATTGAGTATAGGTCAAATCCAACTATTGTGCCCTAAATATTGCTTGTTCCTTGTTTTGGACTCCGGATGTAGAAACATCTTTTGCGATGTAAGGTAACAATGACTTGAGGAACCACTCAAGGATAAATTCTAGTGGTATAAAGGATTTAATCAACTGCTTTTGTCTACACCACTCTTGAATATGATCCGAGATATGTGTGGCTTTGTCCTATCGAAATGTCAGCAAGAGTTCCGTACAAATGTTGTAACGTATGGGTAGGTGAAAGTGATTGAGGAAATTCATGGCAAGGTCATCAAATAAAATGTATGCCCCCCTTGGTAACTCTATATACCATTTTGTTGCAGGGCCGGTGAGGGTGCGTTGAAATAGCCTCAAATGGATTAAATCATCATGTAAAGAATTGGAAGAGAACCAAAGGTGAAAATCAGTGACATGCTCACTAGGATCTTCTCTAGCTTTTCCCTCGAACTTGGGAATGTCTGAAGGAATCTTGTTAGGGACTTCTGGCCAGGCCGGGTCATGAGATACCGGATCATTCATAAGTCTCGATAAGTCAGGTAAGTTCAACATTGTGAAGAAAGGGATCCTAGATTGAGCTATTCTATGCCATGATCCTTGATAGTTCTAGTTCATGTAAGGCTGATTGCTATAAATACCATGGCCTTGGCCATAATAAACTCCTCCCATTTGACCCGTATAGGGCTACATGGAAACATTGTGATGTGGTGTACCTTGATTATGTGGTGCTACAAAGCCATAATTGGAAGAGTAAGCAGGTTGTTGATACCTACACCCATAAGGTTGATAGTTCTATCCATACTGTGGTCCATAATACTATCCATGAGAAGCTCCATAAGGTGTCCCATTGGATGTCCCATGATAATTTCCATAGTTATGGATATGGGGAACTCCTTGAGATGGACCATAAGATGTTCCAGAAGCAGGGATATGACCTTCTGACACAATAGGAGGCACTTGATTATGAGATACTACCATGTGAGCAGTCATAATACGAACATGGCTAGTAGCAATATTCTGTCCCGAAGGACCATGTGAATGAGGGGGAGGAATGGTTGTAAAAAATGCACCCGAAGGAGTATGGTTTGAGGACAAAGGGACATGTGAATGGATGTAAGTAGTTTTCCCAATGGTCACTCGTTTCGGTTCTGGTATCTGCATCTAGTTACTAACACTAGGTCTAGGACAGACATGTGAGGTTGCTTCCACCACTGGGATGGAAGGTGCAATGTGACTAGTGCTCCAAAATATCTCCACATGGAAAGGAATAGGACTTCCCCCAGTCATAGTGCTAGGTTAAACTTCTGGCTTAACATGATGTGCCAGATCTGGTACAGGGATATCAAACATGCCATAAAGAACCTGACTAGTGCTTATTGGTTCATAATGAGTCTCGTCGCCTAGTAACCAATACCGATGACTTGTGAATGAGGGATCATAACTAGAATGTGAAGGTATTTATGGTGAAGGATCACATACAGGAGTAGGATCTTCATCCCCAACCTCATGAGGTGAAGAAGACATATCTAGAATCTCATCCTCATGATCTCCCATAGTGTATGAATTAAAGTGAGAAGTAGTCTTCCCGGACTGTCTGTTTCTCTCTCCCAAAGGAGGAGGCTATGTGGAAGGTGGAAGTCCTGCTAAAAAAAAAGAATGATGAAGGGTCATTCCTGAATCCATAATGACTCAAAAAATGAAAAGACTCGATCTAATTATGCAAACCCTAGGAAAACTAGCATGCACAAAGCATACACCTACAAAATGTAAATCCAAATCATAAGCAAACAAGGGTAGGATATGTGAGCTCCCAAATGAAGTAGGTATGTCTCACCGAGGAGAGGATTGAGACTCCCATACACAAAAAGTGGAGGTTCATAACCAATTATAGTGGCCCTCAGCTTCAACGCATATAGCGACTATGCTGTCCGACCCCTACCTAGCCAAGACACCTGCAGAATAACCTCTACGAAGTACCCCATTGATAACCTAGCTAAGGAAACTAAGGTCACCTCAATATAATCAATTCTCAGGCGGATAGTCACAGGCGGGATTGACCATATGGGAAGGGTAAAAAATCCCAAAACTATCGAAAGATCCCCCAGATACGAATACAATCATAGAAATATCTCTAGTGCTACTTAGTTACAACCAGGGGTCATCCCAATCATAACTGTTCACACTGCCTCGTGATTAACTCCCTTGTAAGAGGAGGATCCTAAGAAACACTAATGATACAAAATAATTTCACACTCTCACCTGGACAAACACATAAATGTTTCATTTAGTGGTCTTGGATAATTTAGTGATAATGAACTATTCCAAGACCCCAAAACCTAATCTTGTTGGTGCACCCTATAAAATAAAAGAGTGTAATTCATTTGATTATGCATTGATTTTAATTGGCTTATTACTCAAAGGGTAAATGGTCGTGCAACTAGTGATGTTATGATGCAACAAGAAGTAAAATGCACACCTAACAATCAATGCAAATGCATTGTGTCAAATGAAGAACAGGGTATGCTACTACATGAAGTGCAAAATTTTTCTTCAAATGAATATGCAATCATTCCTATATGAAAATATGACTAATACTCTCCAAGCAAACCTAATGCAAGTACCATGCAAATACAAAATGAAAAAAATGCATAATGATGCAAAAAGCAAAAAAAAATTGTATTTTTTGAATTAAATGAGATAAAAATAAAAAGTATGACTCTACAACCCCAAGAATCTACAAGGGCTATCAGACAGCACCCAAGCAAAGCAAAAAGGCAAAAGAGACCTAATGGACTAATCCCAAAACAAAAAACAAAAAATGAAATGACAAGAACATTTTCAAAAAAATAAACTAAAAAGTGTCTCTGGTCAGAAACTGGGGTGTATACAAACTCTAGAAGCATCCAAGAAGTCTCAGCAATCATCTAAACTACCCAACAACACTTAATATTCCCCTAAAAGGAAAGAATCAAGGCATACGTGACTGTTTACAGAAAATCCGCGTATATACGTGGCTTTTCTAGGAAAACCCGCGTGTATACGCGACTGTGAAGGGAAAACCCGCGTACAGGAAGAAAAGGAGATAAAAAATAAGGAAAATAGACAAGTTGAGACAAAATTTACTCCTGTAAGACACTGCTAGGAAAACATGTCCCTAGACTCGACTCAGAAACAAAGAAATCAGAGTAGTTCAAGAACATTGAATGCTGACGAAACCCCCAAAGGAAATGACTAGGAACTCCCCAGTATGGTTTCCAATTCTATTACAGAGAAAACTTCCTATGGCTTGGAGTACCACAATAGAAAAAGTAACTGCATAAATTAATCCCTTCCTAATATGCAATATAAATAAAACACCTAACACTAAAGGATCTTGAAACATAACTTATTCTAGATGGTTTATGTAGATCCCCGTTGAGCTTTTCCAATCCTGCTTGTGTTAACAATTTTGTCTCTCAACAATCAACAAACAAGACAAGCATGCTATATAATGATGTTAGACCTACTCTAGAATATATAATCAATAATGTATAAGCAATTAAAATCATCCATGGATTCAATATTCATTTAAATGCACATCATTGGATAGGAAAAGATATTTCTATTAATATAAATTAGAGATTACATGAATGACAACCTCTGTTGGCACCTCTGTGAACCTGAGAAACTGAGTCCTCCACCTAGGCTTCCACCACCTCAATCCTCCATCTCTTGATAGCAATTTCACAAGAAAATGCAAGCTTCGGAAGAACACCAAGTGCTCCAAGGGACAAAGGGATGCAGATTCAAGTATAAGCAAGCTATGACAACAATGGACTATAGTTTTCTTTCTCTTCAATTCCTCCCATTTCAATGTATCCAAAGGGTTCCTGATATAGTGCTTCAATGGGGTAATGGAAGGTCAAATCTGAGTGATCTCAAGGCATATGGAAGGCCACGAGACAAGTGACTTGGATCCACATCAAGGAAAACTCCAAAAATATTTTTCCTTTTGCACACATCCCAATGTAAACGGGTTTAAGTCTCATATCCACGTATATATGTGAGAAAGAGTTGAAAAGTCGTGTATAGAAAATAACATGTGTTTTTAGGGATGATATTGGAAACATCAATGTTACAAAAATGGTCCATGGGGTCCAAAGAATATGTAGAGGGTCAGGGAAGGCCATAACTGTGTGATCTACCATGTGTGAAAATTAGCTATAACACTCCAAGTCGATCCACTTTTGTGAGTCACCTAGCTCCTTTCATTCAATTCAAAGAATTTTCTATCATATTCCTTGCATTACACCTAGTTTCGGTTATAACAATTCAATGCTTCCAATTCATTTTCCATGCTACAAGTTGTTCAAAGGATGTCTCTTCAAAAAAATAACTCATCAGTAACTCTACCTATTCATAAAGTCATTCATGTATGAGTCAGTTTCATCACTTCGAATGAAATCTTGTTCCATGTTTCATGTCACCGATGGAGGAATCATCATGGCCCTCCTTTGACGAGTCTATTCCTATCAACTTCAGCTCATCATCCATGAACTAGGCCTAGAAACCTAGTCAAGTACCTTGAATCCTTCATGCCTCAATGACAGGCTTCCTCGCTTTCAACAATAGGTATTCATCAATGGACTTTGATTGAAATATTCTATCAAGTGTTCAAATCCAAAACATCTATTCACACTTGGGAGAAAGTACTGAGATACATTGGGAATCATTGACATTAGAGATGATTTCCCTCACACTTGTTAACAATATACATCAATGATTGGTAATCAAGTGGTTTATTCCATGTTAGATGTCAAAAAATGTATTCACATGTTTAGAATCGTATCAATTGGGATTGGAATGAAGACCCTGAGCGATTAGGCTTCATCACTCTAGTTTCCTATCCTTAGGTTGCATTTGGAGATCTGTTATAGTCTTGACATGAATCCACATTGTATGATTGGTGGCTTTGTTTAGTATTTGAGTTTGGGTAACATGGATCTACCTTGTAAGTTCCTTATTTGTGTTCTACCTCCTACATCAGTTGTTTAAGGATCTACAATGTATTTTTAGTATCCATGACATGGTCATCATCATGGACCTACAATGTATTGGTCCGCAACCATGGTTCAGTTGGATAAGTCAGTTACGAGTCCTATGTCACTTATGAGCTAATCTCTCATTACCTCTATACTAGATTAATATTTAACAAACTAGTTCACCTATCACTTCCTTCTAGCCTCATACTTTTGGGGGTGTTCTTTTGCACCTAAAAATTCCACAGTTCCATGTTTTCCTTTCATGAATCCTAGCCTAAGATTCCTTGGAAACATTTTTCCCATCCCTAGTAAGGGAAACACTTTTCCCTAGCTCTAAAAGAGCATCGACTGTGCCCTGTCTAGTGGATTAAAAGGCATCGAATCCTTTTGGTCTTTTGGCAGTAGGCACCAACGATGCTTCTCCTAGTTGAGCAAAAAGCATCAGCTCTCTTTCACCTAAAACCAAGTGCGTCGATCAACAAAAAATATGAAAAAAGAAAGTTCTATAATATTCCTTGTGAAAGCTTCCATGGAGGAAGTTCCTACTTGCTTGGGAGAGGTGGAATTCGCCTTCCTCATCTATTTGGATCACCTTTTATCCACTTCATAAGTGAATCTCATGAAATCTAGCCTATAAATGAAGCCTTCATGGAGTGAGTGAAGGAGGCCAACAAAAGCACCTTTATGTTGTTGGATTGAGATTTGAGTTAGAGGCAAGATAGAGTGAGCTTGTATGTGAAGAGATTGTTGTAGGTGTGGAAGATTATAGATCTGTTGTAGAGGATAAGCCATCAACATCAAGTCTTGTTTGTAACATTACTCTCTCATTATCAATATAAAAGTGCTACCCTTTCCCGTATTTAATGTGTTTTAATTGCAGTTAAATATTTGTTAGACTCCTTGATATCTAACATAGGTAATTGATTTGTCATGATGCTCTCACTTTGTGTTTTTTTCTTTTGAACTATTTTGTAGGTATTGAACATAGAAAGGACTTTTGGAACAAGGAAAAAAGGACTTACGTCTAAGGTGTGATTTTTGTTTCATGTTATTCAAATTGATTATCTAGGGGAAGGATATGTTATTGTGCTCTTTTGTTATACACTTGTGCTTTGCAGGGTAGAGGAACAGCTCTTGTCTGCAAGAGGTGTAAAATTTCATAGTAACTTTTTATTTGGTTGAGGATACTTGTAATATTGATAAGTAATTTTTATACTAGTAGGACCATATTCCAAATGATAATCATGTGACAATGATCCTCCTATAACAACTTGGTTCTATGGTTTCTGGTTTCGAGATGATCCTCCTAATGGTCCTCCAGGTGGCGGCCCTGCAAGTGGTTGAACTCTAGATGGTGGACCTCCAAGAAATGGACCTCTAGGTGGTGTGCCTATGGATGGTTTTCATGTACATGGTGGACCAATAGACGGTGGATCTCAAGGTGGTGGACCTCCAGATGGTGGGCCTCGAGATTATTGGAATTCATATGGTCCACTAGGTGGCCCAACATGGGGTCCCCAAGGTGTAGGGGAATTCATCAAATTTGGTTGGATAAACAATTTCTGAAGAAAATAGTTGATAATATTGATTTACCTTTATAGTTTGATTTCATGGATAAGTATAACCCCATGTAGGTGGACCTCCAGATGGTGGTCCTCAAGATGATTGGAATCCATATGGTCCACTAGGTGGCTCTGCATGGGGACCCCAAGGTGTAGGGAAATTCATCAAATTTTGTTGGATAAACAATTCGATGGTTGGAATCCATATGGTCCACTAGGTGGCCCATCCTGGGTTCCCCAAGGATTTGTTGGATAAACCCACCAACAAATCCTCATCGATATGGGTTCCCACTCTGTCGACACCCAACAAACGCAATATCCCTGAGCACCGGCCCGGAAAGGTTTTACCCTGCCTAGCAATGTCTACGGAGCAGACGAAGTCTCACCCGAGGTGTTCAAGGGAGATATGTCGGAACCGATTTTTCAGTAGTGGGGAGGGAAGATATGGGGATATAATGAAAGGACACATAATTACTAGATCTAGAGATTTGCAGTCGACTTTACACTTCCTCAACTTGCAGAGTGTATTTAAAACTTATGCAATCATTATAGCATCATACAGTTGTTACAATATTGATAATACTGCAACATTTCCCATAAGGAATATCTACTCATAGTGCAACAAATAGTAGCAGAAAAATAGATCGCATCGATATAACAGAAAGAGACTAAATCATAGCAACATCATAACAAAACACGTCGCAACATCATAATAGAACAGGTTTCACATCATAACAGATTAGGTCATAACATCATAACAAATCAGATCGCAACAGTGATAACAGACAATATTTGTGCCACAATAGCCATATCATATTAACCTTACGTAAAGGACCGACATTACACAATTCTTCTCCAAAACCGAAGGCAACATACATCAGTAAAACCTAGATAAATCGCAGATACACAGGAAATTCTTCAAAAAACCAGAACGCACTAAATCTTATGCCCCAATTCTTATGATAATCAAGATCCTCTTTTTCTCCTTTTCGTGGTGGTCCCATCTACTTTCAAAACTAGATATATAAATAGGCTTGCACCATTACATTGAGGGTCCACTTGTAACTAACTTATAACCGCTAATGACCTATTACAACAAAACTTGGTCAAATAACATATAGAATATTCGAAGTGGTTATTCTTCCTCCCATCGTGCTAATCCGGCCTTGCGCAGTACCGTGTGAGGTTACGCACCTGCCACAATGCTGCGCAACTCACTTACCAAAAACCCTCCCAAAAGGCCCCCAACACAGTCTTGTGGCTCATCCCAGAGCCACGTCAAGTTGAGAGGGTATGCGCCAACTTTCATGCCTTGAAATATTCAAATTGTTGTGCAATCTCACATACCTGAAACTTGACTTTGTCGGTAGTGCTCTGACAATTAGTCAAAGCATGATTCACGGGGTTCTCTTTGTGGGCCTTACTGTCGATCATTTTTCAATGCTCTTGTACTTCCTGTAGTGTAGCGATTGCTTTAATAGCCAACTATCCACCGATTTCCTCAAATTCATCAAGTTGAGCGTGACACCTTTGTTGAAGTTCCTACTCATGGGTGGATCTCTACTATAAATCCTTCAATTCCTTGGCTCGTGTGATTTGTACCATTAGTCGAATGGCCCTTAGTGATGTCTTGAAGGTTTCCAATTAACCTTTTCCTTCATTCACTTGCGTAGTCAGTTGATCAAGTTGGTCATCCTGGACAACGCTCTACCAAAACTTTGTTGTCACCTCCATAATGGTTTTATCCTCTTGCTCATGCTTTCGAACTTAGTTGTGATGTCTTCAATGGAGGATTTCCTTTCTGCAACTTGTTTCGGTGACATCGTAGGTTGTACCAAGGCATTGAGCATTAGGTTGGTGTCCTGAAGCTAAACAATATTTTTCCCAATCATTTGGCCTTTTCGACTGGGGTGAGTTCATTCATGTTCTCAAAAATGTGCTAGTAGCATTTGGAAACATCCTGCTCGATTTAGCCACACTTGGTACACATCTACACCTTTTCACCGATCAGGTAGTCTTGCACCTTTTTTAGTTCCATAATCTCTTCAGCAACAGTTTGCTGCATCTTAGCCTGTGTCACCTTCAAGGCATCGATTTCTTGAACTTTTTCTTCTATCACCTCCACCCAGACCTGATGTATCTCATCTTCCTGTTTCTGCAACTTCTCTATGATGCTCTATGACCGAACATATCTCTCAGTCAATTATTTTTTTCGCTCCACCAATTCCAGGGTGGAAACATGCTGCAACTCCACTAACACCATAGAGGACAACTTGTTTAGGTCCAATCCATGCTCAGGATCTATCGCAGCAACTGGTGAACTTCCTCATTTCTCGCATCGATCGTAGTCAAGGGAAATTGCATGTTCCTGGCCTAGGGATCAGTGCTAATTGATGGGATGTCCTGCATCATGGGTTGCATAGATGTCTACCTAGAAATAATGCCAAAAATTGAATCTAATTGATCTCTTACCACACCAAATTCTTCATGATTTTACTCTTGGATCACCTTTGTTGCATCTATGGATGAGTCAGTGACCACTTTGATAAGCCACTGCAGTTGATCCTCCATCCCAGACTTGGTACCACTACCCACTTCATATTTTTGGAACCATTTGGTGCGAGTATCCTCCTGCATGCATTGCGGTACATCCTTAGGGTCCATGGATGACTTGCTGTCAGAGTCATGAGTGCTCAGGTCCTTCTGTGAAGGCTCTTCTGGTGTATCTAGTGGCTTCTCTTTAGATAATTCCTCTTGACTCACTGGTTTTTTCCACTTTTTCAACCACTCTTGGACAATGGCATCCAATTCTTCTGCCGTGACTTTCTAAGTAAAAGGTAGGCACTGCTTATCGGGGTCCCGCCGCGTCTCAATGTAGATAGAGTTGGGCCTAATGGAAAATCAAAGGATCCGCTAATAGTTGGTCATGGTGTAAGGAGAGACTTAACGAATGGCAATGGCCATAGCTTGCAATGCTTCCCAATAAACCCAAAAGTGAATGGGACAGTCCATTTGTTAACTGGGTTATTCAACCCACCATAATTTTTGAGACCTTGTACCTTGGTACACCTTTTCTGCATCAACTTCCATCGGTTGATAGTCTTTTGGTTCCATCTAGGAAACTAGCGTAATAAGGATCAACAACCAACTATATGATAATTACCGCCCATCCTAAGAAGAAAGCATGTCTTGTAGCAATTGATTTAGAAAAAATAGAGACCAATTCATTTGCACCCCCTCAGCACACTTCTGGGCATAGGAAACAACACCCGAGTTGCATTGGACTGGTCGGTTTCCCCAAATGACCTTTCTTGCCAAAATCCTTGCACTGATGCACACCACCTTTGAGTTAATGCTATCTATGTGATAACCACGACCATCATGTTGTAAACCAAAGCGCTCCTTCAACTACTTGGAAATCCTTTTGTCAGTATCTCTCCCACGGATATACTACACCAATTCTTCCTCAGCCTTTGGCAAGCTTTTGATGCTTGCAATCAAATCTACTGTAACAGGGATCGACGTATTCAACTAAAGTGTCCCTCCATGAAAGAAAGCCAACAATTTCTTCACAAATGCATGGGATTCATTCAACAGCCCAAAATGAGGCATATTGATGATCCCTAACAATCCTGTTTAATCTCACCCAATTGACCAAGGTTGAGGAATATGCATAATTGGAGCACCAGGCCCCATTGGTATTGACTCATAGGGCTCATCCCTGACATATCTAAGAAATAGTAGGTCATGGTCATCAAATTTCAACCTGATCAACGCAGGGATGATGTCGAATGAGCACTTCATCCCCTCTGGCAGTGGCAGTAATTTTGGTGGATACTTCTGATTCTTTGATGGCTGCCTTGGCTTGCCTCCTGGATGTGTGGGAGCAACATATCCCAAAATGTCATGAACAGAAACACCCTCAAGGTGTCATGGACTCAACAGCTCCCGAGCTCAATAGCCTGGTATGTGTAGTTCCTTCTCCTTGCACTCTCGCCAAGGTGCGAGGTTTCCTCTTCTATGGTGACGTGGGGTTGGGCCTTTGAGCCTGCTACTTCTACTTGGGAATGGATGATGAACTAACTAGCATGCTCATAATTTATTCTTCAATAGTTGTGGGCCAAATAGGGGACTCGTACTCCTTTGAGTCTATTCATGCTACCAAGTCTTTTGTCGTGCCGCTCGATGTTCAAAGGGGATCTGAAGAAGTGTCGCCTCTACAGTCCACACATTCTTTGTGTTAGTATCTTTGATTCAGTCATATGGTTACTACATGCACATCATTCCAGAACTATGTTTCGAGTCCCCAATGTGATAGTGAACAATGCGACAGTGGACAATGCATTCTTTTGAAAGACTCAAAGGAGTGACATGACTCATGAAAGTTGATCATCGTAGAGATCAGCCGAATACCCAATTGACTGACATGATTGTGCAGACAAGTGCCATGTTCAAAGGTAACGACAAACAACTTCCATTATTTACAAAATGATTCCCTTCCCATTTCCCCCATCATGATCAATGAGTGCTTATTTTCAGTTTTACGAGTTCAAAGAGGGTAACAAACACTCGGTATAGCTTGTCAAAAGGCAAGTCTAGACTCATATGTTCTACGAACCTGAGAGAGGAGGGGTTTGATCCCAAAACGGGTCTCTCAATGTTTAATTTAATGAGTCCACTGAAAGAAAACTTGGTATCATTCATGTTTAGAGAGTTTGAACGAATACAGAAGAAGACTCTAAAGGGTCCTTTTTCGTATGATTTAGTCTCTAAGGCCCGAAAAAGTATAAAATCATACCTTAGAGAACTCTTCCAGTCATGACTGGCTAGAGTGTTTCCTTTTCGTAAATAGTCCTATCCGAACCGAAAAAGAGACAACCTACCATCAGAAGGACGACTCTTCAAATACTTTTACGAGTATGAAGGAGACAAGTACTCGACAATCTTTTCATATTTAAGTAGCCTAAAAAGAGTTTAAAGAGGACTCCATGAGGTTTCTTTACACAATGTCACTTTTTACGAGCCTGGAAAGATTCGGAAATGGACTCGACGATCTTTTCATGTTTTAAGGAGTCTAAAACAGATGTGAAAAGAAGACTCCATGATGTTTCTTTGCACAATGTCAAATTTTATGAGCTTGGAAAGATTCAGAAACAGACTCGGACCTTTGATACTAGGTTTAGAGGGCGTGATCAAAGTGTTGTAATAAATGCTCATCGACCTTTTCCATTTTATGAGAGTACGAAAAAGCCATAAAAAAACTTTCAAAGCTTCTTGCTAGATTTCTCCTATCCTACAATAGTCTTAGAAACAAGTGTTAAATGCATTTACAACTAGCATTACATATTATGACAGATAAATTTTGACCAAAATAAGATTTTACATCAAAACTATAGCGATTCAAACCCAAAAATGCCTATATAAGTCTGTTGGGGCACGCACCCTAATGGTCCTTAAGGTAGGTATCTTCGCGAGATAAAGGAGTTTGTAAGCGGAGTTATGACTCAAATTTGTCTTAGGGGTGTTGGGGATAACTCAAAACCCTTTTTTTGTAATTAACCCATGGTGCAAGTCTAGGGTTTAGGGTTTGCGGTGCCCATGGTTTAAGTCCATGGTTTTGTAATAATGCGATATATAAATAGGCACTTTTGTAAATAAGAAAGGTTAGGTTTTTGGATGTAAAGAGAATTAAGGCGAAGCTAAGGCTATTTTGTAAGGAAAGGTTAAGTCCCAGCTGTGTCCGTGGATGACCTCTGCAGCTGTGTGCACAGAGGCTTGCTGCTGTGTATGCGGCTTAAGGGACTTGAAGAGATTTGCAGCTGAGTGCACAGATCAGAACTTTGATTTTGTAGAAAGTTGAATAAAACACAGTTCTGTGGATGTAACCCCTACACTAAGGGTGAACCACATTATATCTGGTGTTGTGGTTCTTTTTGTTATTGTCTTCATGTTCTTGTATGCATTGATAACTAGATAAATCTGATAAGTAAGATCAATGCTAATAAATAGCTTCGCAGTGAATTCCCAGTAACAGGTTAAGCAAGTCGATGTTTGTTTATTTATCTGCGAAGTTGTATATATATGAATGTCGAAGCTCTGTGGTTATTACTTATAAGTTATTAAAGGCTAAGGTACAGTAATATCCCTCTCTGCTTGCAGAAACCTAATTCTGCGGCACCCCATAGCTGTTTTGGGTGAGACTGCAACCTGTTCGCAGGTTGTTGCCGAAAGGGCCAACACTGTGGGTCTTTTGTTGGTGCGAAGCAAGAGGATTAAAACCCGGGTCTGCCCTATTGCCCAACAAATTGGTTCTGTTTCTGGTTGAACTGAGTATCTGCTCAAGAGGGGTTTATGTCGTACCTCGAGGGCTATGTTCTGGAGGCCCTCTGTGAAGGAAATCGATGATTGGCTTGATGAGACTTATCTGAAATTCGCTGAGCAAGAGAACACAAATCCGCGTCTTAGCGCAAGTGAATTTTTACAAAGGTATGTTTTTTGTGATGCTTATGAAATTTTCTTTGGTAGTATCCACATAGAGTTGCACCAGTGGTCATCCAGGTTAGCTGAGAGAAGAACGAACTTCCGCGAGGGGTGGTTTTCTATTTGGACCTCCGCAAGAATTAATATATTGAACAGCGTGAACAACGAGATTTCCCGCGCGGTTGATTTCTGGACCACGCGGACCCTTGAGGCCTTTGTGACAGAGTTCGCCATCGACACGAGCACTTCCTTTAGTGAATCCGAGCGATGGTTCTTCCATGGACCAAGGGGTAAGCTTTTGAATTTATTTAGTTTGAGAATTAAAATGCTATTGGCTGAAAAATGAATCTTGCTATTTGAATCAGACTGTTAGATTTTGTATTACTAACATATGTTTGCAAGTGACAACACCCTCGCTGAGCAAAGTGGTTTGCTGCGAAGTGGAAAAAGGTACAAGAGAGATTTTGGATCATATTCCTTAGGACAGGATACCATGCCTTCCCCTATAAATCTTGAAGAGTCAGACCCTGAAGAAAACCCTTCGGTTGGAAACCCTTCGGTCACCCCGACGCGCAGCCCTGTTATCCCTGAAATTCCATCGCAGTATGACAGTCAACCTAGCCCAAGTATTCCTATCACAGGCCAGTATACCCCAGTAAATCCCCCCCCATCGACATCCTGCCCCCCTTCCAACCCTCCTAGATCCACCATGGCCCACCTGGCTGATGATATTAAGCTCCCTGTTTTCAAAGGATCTGGGTCGGAGGATCCAAAACAGTTTTGGTTCTTATGTGAAGCAGTGTGGAATGCTAGGAACATTACAGATCCAGCTGACAGAAGCACGCAGCTCGTCACTTATTTCAGGGACCGGGCCTTGACTTGGTTCATGAAATTCTCCAGTACTCAGAGCCCTACTCTAGATGAGATTAAGGCAGCTATAATCAAAAAATTTAAGAAGCCCAAATCAAAATCGCAGTGTATCACTGAACTGAAAGAGATTCAGCAGTGGCGTGGTGAATCAGTGTGGGACTTTGACCAGAGATTCAAAGTTCTACTGGATCAAGTTAGTTTCACCATTGGACCTATGCAGCACAAGGAATGGTTTATTGCAGCATTATTACTACATATCAGAACTCCACTCATGCAACAGAAGGTTGATGACCAGCAAGAGGCTCTGAAAATTGCAATGAAGCTGGAGACTGCCCTTGTCGGAGATGATTTTGGTATTGCTCGAATCCAAGCGCAGTTAGAAGCGATGGCCCTGGAGCTTCGTGATATGAAGAAAGATAAAACCAATCGAGAGGAGGTTTGGTGTACGCAATGTCGGACAGAAGGTCACGACAGGGACCAGTGTCCTGCGGTCAGAACTTACCTGAATATGGGTGCGCCAAACTAATTCAACCCCGGTGTTCTATATTGTGAGATCTATCGGACCACTGGCCAACATTGCCTTGAAAACTTCCATCTTCCCCAGAGATATGTACAAGTCCCCCAGAACCCCTACTGCAAGTTTTGTAAGTCAGTAGGGCATAATGAAGAGGAGTGTCGTAGCTATGACCTCATGAGAGAGTGCACTTATGATGCCTACCGAGTGGAAAATGAAGGACAGAGTAATGATGGCTACGGTTACCGGGGTGGTACCTCTAGAAGGGGTGCTTTTCGAGGTCATGGCCATGGTGGGTTGGCCGAAAGAGGTAGAGGCCAGGTCGCGTGTTACAACTTTAACCAATATGGGCATCTGGATCGGGACTGTCAAAACCCCACTACAACCTGTCGGTATTGCCACGCAGTAGATCACGTGATTAAGCAGTGCCCCCAGCTTATAGCTAAGATTCAGGAAAACAAAAGTGGCCCTACCCAGAATATTTAGTTGATTTCTGTTGAGCAGAGACCTACCGCGGCAATCAATGTCGTCACCCGGAGTGGAGCTATGTCGCACATACATAATATGCAGAAACAGCCTGCTGAGGTGTGCGTTCGTAAGGCCTCCGAGAAAGTACCAGCACTTGATACTGCGAGAGACCAAGAGCCAGTCAAGGAGGCTCAGTGCGATATTGTTGACCCTAGCACAATAGCAGTACATGCGCAGCAACCTCAGTAGGACTCGTAGCCGTAAGATGCTTCGACGGATAAAGTAAGTACACTCTCCTCCTTTTTACAGAGTTGTATGAAACTCTTGAGGAATCAGAATGCTTTAAAGGAGTTGCAAAAAGTTCTTGCTTTCACAGACCCTCAAGGAAGAGTTGATCAGGAGAAAATTGTTAATCGCATCTGAAGAACTAGTAGGGAAATGAGATTGATTGTTCAAATAGGGGAGTATGATATGACTAATGTCATTTTGGATCTAGGATCAGAAGTTAATGTCCTAACCAAGCAAACCTGGGAACAAATGGGAAAACCTGCCATGGCTTGGTCCCCTATACAATTGAGGTTAGCTAATCAGCAAAGGATTTTTCCCCTAGGGAGACTCCTTAGTGTTCCAATAGATATTGATGGGGTCAGTACTCTGGCGGATTTTGAAGTTATTGAGATCATTGATGACAGCAATCCTTATCCATCCCTATTGGGAATCAAGTGGGCCATGGAAAATGCTGTAATCATCAACCTTAAGAAGAGACAGATGACCTTCGAAGGAAATGGTCTACGCGTTATCATACCCCTAGACCCGTCCCAAGGAGAAATATATACATAACCACTTAGAGATGATGACCAAGATGTTCTAGAGCACATTTATAATATCACAGCGTAGGAAGAAGATTATATTGACCCTACTACCAAAGGTATTATGGATTGGCAGTGTGACAGCTCCTGTATGACGGATTCAGATGATGGTTTAGAGAACTGGTAGAACCGACTGTATGAGCTACATGGCCATAGATGCACCAGAATTACCAAGTCCCTTAGATGGCTTAGTTCGCAAACAAGAACCTTAACCGCTTATGATGGTTTGACAGACCCACAGGAGTCCATTGTGCCAGTACCCACGCAGATGTTGGCATCACAGCAAGTGGAGAATATGGATTCAGCATTAGGAGTCACCACATCCAAAAGATGGAATGCCCATAAGAAGTACCTTTCTAGCTGGGAAGCTTGTCAGACATCCTTCCACCTGAGATTTATGGCTCAGCTCCAGAGGCTGAGCAGTAGGTTCAATGGGCATAGTAGGCTGCAGGACCACTTGGAGCATTATTATGGGGCATGGACACTTGTACCTCGAACAAACTAGGTACCTAGGGTTAGTCATACCCAGGCACTTGCAGCAAAAACCTAGTACATGGAGGTTGCACCTTGGCACGCCAATGTGTCTCGTGCTAATGAAATAACCCAGGCCTACCCATGCTGGCCGACAAAAAACCCTATAGGAACGAAGATCACAGTTTGGTCGCAGAACTTGTCTATATATGCCGAAGGTAATTATCCTCACGGAGGTCCTCATTATGACGCAGCTGTGGTATTGGTTGCGTCGCAGCATAAAAGCTAGCCATTGGAACACTGCCGATTTGGCGGCACCAGTACTTTAATTGCCTTAATTTCCTGTCCTACGGGTATCTACCAAAATTTAGTGCCGTGGGAGCAGGATCTCTGTCAGATTTGGCGCCTTCAATGCACATTTATGACCAATATGATTGATGGATTGCATAAGAAGACCCTCGGGCGTCGGCATTTCACATTATGCAGTTTCATAATTGAACCTATGTCCACCGATCAAGAACTTCAGGACTTAGTGAGAGAATTTGAACAGAAAGGTCTGCAAAACATTGTCCACCCCCCACCTGCACCTGCAGCACGTGAGGAAACCCTACTAGAACCGATTCCACCAATGCAAACACGGTCTGCTAGGAAACAGTTTAAGCCTAAAGTTCGTTCTAAGCGGAATGAAGACCGACACAAGCGATCTGGGAAAACATCGCAGGATTCCGAAATGGATCCACCTGGTTCAGTAGAAATCCCAAGCCACGGGGAGGATCATATTGAACCACGATTGCCACCATATGTCCCACCTCTTCGACCATGAGTTAAACCTCCTCGAAAGAGCAAGCAGTTCACAATAAGTACCCCTTCACTGCCACCGGGTGTGCAGCTGGTTGGGTCCATGACAAGGAAGATAGACCGGCTTAAGTATTCCGACCATGATATAAGTGACCGTAGCAAGTTTTTGTAGTTCACACCAGAAACATATTTGCACTTTGTCAAGTACGAAGAGGCGACGTTGGTAGAAGTCAAACGGTGGGCTGCCAGCTTGGATCACGCTGGTCTGCTAAAGATGCTTGGCGTTCCCCACTTCGGTCATGGCCCACAAGTGACCATAGTGGTCAAACAACTGCTGGAATCAGTTCATGATGGCCACTTATGGATAGGAGACAAGAAAATCCCTATCAATGGTGAGCTCATTCAGAGGATCACTGGTTTACCCAGAGTAGGGCCTAACCCCGCGACCGAATTCCCATCAAAGCATGAGGATACAAAGCTCGCACAGACCATGAAGGAACATTTCAGCCTAACAAAGGGAAAACGTGGGTATCACACTTCTGTGATTCGGGATCCTCACATCCACTTTGCAGCAGAGCTCCTAGCCTACAAAGTCATGCGGAAGTGCAGGCCAACTAAAGTACTTGCCCCGGTTATCAGAATTGCTATGAACTGCGTCGAGGGTTACAGCTACAACTGGGCAGACTATATTGTGAAGGAATTCCTGGAAGACACTCACGATGCACAAGAGAAAGGTAGGCCCTTCCATTACTCATGGTTACTTGTCCTTATCGCATTGGTAGGATGGCGAGAACCTCTTGAGACACAGTTCCCTGATGCTCTGGAAAACATGTCTGGCACAACCAGGTACGCATTGTTGTGGGTCTCCTAGGATAAAAAACACCAGCAGATGACAAATTATGTGTTTGCTTTCTATATGATGGATATCTAGTTTCAGATGGAAAAAACCCCACAGCTCATTCATACGTTATTCTCCCACTATCACGGTGCAGTCACCTTCAGTGCCGACATGCATCTTACCCTCATCCAGGCTCGCACAGATGAATAGCATCAATGGTTCAAGCTACCATATGTAGTCACTGAGGGTGATATCCGAACAGTAGTTCAACACTGGCCGGTTGAATGGTTGAAAGATGTAGGAAAGAAACCTCACATTCCAGTCCCCATAGTTACCAATGTGGGGATAGGACCTAGCAACACACAACAGCAAGCCCCCCTGGAAGACAGCGAAGAACAGACTGAGTCGGAGTAGAATGATAGCAACCAGGGTGGAGGAGAGGAAACTGAAGAAGACGAAGGACAGGACTTGGTCAAAACTACTCCATACCCTAATAGGTAGGATAAGCGCAAGATACCAGAAGTAGAGGAAGTGAACAAACCACAGCCCCGAAAGAAAGCGAAGGCGTCAAAGGATAAGAACATCAACGACACTACCAGCTTGACAAGTGAGGAGCTTGATGAGGCTTTGTCAAAGTCCACCTAAGTTCTTACCAAGAAATGGTCTGAGTTCATGGCTGCACACTTGCATGCCATCATTGGTGTCGCACAACACATATTGGAGCTGAAGGCTTTAGCAGCACAATCGACGACCGGCACTGTAGCCAGCAGTACCCCAGTAAATGCGCAGCCCGACCTAAGGAAATGGCCAGCTCAAGAACATAAGGGCCAAGTATTTGCTGCTTCCCTTATCACAACTGATGTAGCGTCTCGTGCAGAAATGACCATGAAAGTTGGAATTGATTACACCAAAATGTCCATGGTAAAGCTGTATCTCTGCCAGTCCGCTATCGCAAAGGAACTTCAGGCCCAAGATCATTATTTCCAAATCCAGTTGGACAACATCAGGAAGCAAAATGATAGCCTCACAGCGCAGCTGGAAGTAGCAGAACAGTGAAAGTGGGACGCAGAACGTAAGCGTATTACATTGGTCCGAGTGCTAGATGAAACATGTCGGAGTCTCCCTAACTTCGACGTGCAGCTGGTGGAAGAACCAGAGCAAAGACTGGCTAGGTTGAAATACTATGCGCAGTAGTCCCACAGTGAAATTGAGAAGCTCAAAGTAAAGCATGAGACCCATATTGCGGAGCTTCAACTCCGCATCCATCCAGAAAGTCCACCTGAGGTCAAAGACCAACACCGTGCAGACATTCAAGTGTCTGCAGCAAAAATTTCAGATATTGTAGGCAGTGCATCAAATCTGTTAGAAGACAGTGTGGAGACCTAGACTACCCTATAGGAACATCCAAGAATTAGGCAACTGCAAGAAACAGGCAGAATTGGATGAAGTAAAAGCCGCAATTAAGATTCTACCACCCATGGAGAAAATGATCAAGGTAAAGCACAGCAACGAACTCCAATAGGAAATTGAATTATGCAGAGTAAACGCAACGGACATGGAAAATGCTATGCAGCCACTTATTAGTGAAGCATTTGAGTTAAGCATTGCTGCGGACACCCAACTTAAAGTCCTGAAGGAATATGATGCATTTGAACAGCAAAGGGCTACCGAAACATCAGCCAAGGTACTGCAGGAGTTGGTTGAAAAGGAACAGGCCGCTGACAGTATCATCCGTGGTCTCAACAAGCAGTATGCTATCCTTGCTGATAAAGTTCGTCTGCCAGAAGAGCCGCAGAGTGTCCCGAGATGGGACACTGGTGAGTCTTAGGGTCCTGTTGGGGTGCGCACCCTAACGGTCCTTAAGGTAGGTATATTCGCAAGCTAATGGAGTTTGTAAGCGGAGTTATGACTCAAATTAGTCTTAGGGGTGTCGGGGCTAAGTCAAAACCCTCTTTTTGTAATTAACCCTTGGTGCAATTCTAGGGTTTAGGGTTTGCGGTGCCCATGGTTTAAGTCCATGGTTTTGTAATAATGCAATATATAAATAGGCACTTTTGTAAATAAGAAAGGTTAGGTTTTTGGATGTAAAGATAATTAAGATGAAGCTAAGGCTATTTTGTAAGGAAAGGTTAAGTCCCATCTATGTGCATGGATGACCTCTGTAGCTGTGTGCACAGAGGGTTTTGTGAGAGATTAAGGGAAATCTACAGCTATGTGTGCAGAGGCCTGCTGCTGTGTACACAGCTTAAGGGACTTGAAGATATCTGCAGCTGAGTGCATAGATCAGAACTGTGATTTTGTAGAAAGTTGAATAAAACACAGTTCTGTGGATGTAACCCCTACACTGGGGGTGAACCATGTTATATCTGGTGTTGTGGTTCTTTGTGTTATTGTCTTCATGTTCTTGTATGCATTGATAGTTAGATAAATCTGATAAGTAAGATCACTACTAATAAATAGCTTCGCTGTGAATTCCCAGTAACGGGTTAAGCAAGTCACTATTTTTTTATTTATCTGCGAAGTTGTATATATATGAATGTCCAAGCTCTGTGGTTATTGGTTATAAGTTATTAAAGGCTAAGGTACAGTAATATCCCTCTCTGCTTGCATAAACCTAATTCTGTGGCACCCCATAGCTATTTCGGGTGAGACTGCAACTTGTTCGTAGGTTGTTGCCAAAAGGGCCAACACTGTGGGTCTTTTGTTGGTGCAAAGCAAAAGGATTAAAACCCAGGTCTGCCCTATTGCCCAACAAATTCAATTAAATAGTAAAAAATCAAACCTTTTCACTATTTACCTCTAGCAGAGATCACTTCGAGCATTTTCTTAGCCATATATTCCACAGTTGATATTGGGAGCTTATTGACAGGTTCCCGTGGTGGCGACATTACTACCAGAGAGCTTATAGATCGACACTATGCACCAGGAACAGGTACATCAGGGAAGAAGATCCCCATCAAGGAAGTGACAAATAGGGCTCTTTGAACTCTCTTATTTACTATGCTGAGGGTGACTGGAAGTCAGGGTGTGCACCATACTTCTAGGGCACACATGTTGTATTCCATAGAGGCTATGGCACCCACGGTGTTCAACTGGGCGGAAGAAATGCTTCCAATCTTCAAGGATCAGCTGACTAAGTGTCAGCAAGGAGAGATGAAGCAGTTCGGTTTTTGTTCCATCTTAGCCTGCTTCTTCTTCAAGCAGGTTCCACAAATTAGGCCACAGATGACCTTCCAGAGTCTGAGAGCACGAGACCCCCATATGCTGAGGTGGGTCCAGGTCATGGCTCGCATAGGAGTGGGTAGGGGAAGGGTGAAGTTCGGTGATCCATTTTTCAGATGGCTATGGGATCAGATCCTCATGGTTGAGGACTATGCTTACGTAGGCAAGGAATTCATTGGAGATCCTAACCTACCACTCCCACCTGGTGGACAGTGGGGTGACATTGGTAAAAATCAAGAAACCCTAAAATGGATGAAATTTGTTTATGTTTTTTATGTTAAGTGATGAGATCTGTATATTCTCATGCAGATGTTGGAGTAGCACAACCTACAGGAGCATCTCCATTGGATAGGAGAGCAAGAGCTCACTTTGTACCACAGGGTGATGATATCACCAGGGAGTTGGAGGAGAACCTGGAGAGGTTGACCTTGGACATCCCAGATGTTGACATAGATGACCTCCCGATTAGATATTAGAGATCCATAACGGGAGTACCTGGCTGATTCAATAGGCTACTGTGTAGGGTAGCTCGAGCAGTGATGTGCTATCATGAGCACCACTAGTGTATGAGATATGTATTGAAAGCTGATAGCTTCAGGATTTTGTATGATGATTTTGCCTGAAAGCCTACGTGCTTCAAAGGAGGTCTCGGGACCTA
>LPNX010606118.1:0-89735 GCA_001517045.1 Pseudotsuga menziesii
AAAGAGCCCCCAGATACGAATACAATCCTGGAAATATCTTCGGTGCTACTTAGTTATGACTAGGGGTCATCCCAATCAATAACCGCTCACACTGCCTCGTTCTTAACTCCCTTTTGTGAGGAGGATCCTGAGAATAATGGTTATACCAAGGATTTCACACACTCACCTGGAAAGACACCTAGATGTTGTTGTTTAGTGATCTTGGAGAATTAACTTACAATGAACTATTCCAAGATCCTAAAACCTAAGCTTGTTGGTGCACCCTAGAAAAGAAAAGAGTGTAATTCATTTTATTTAACGTTGATTTTAGTTGGCTTTATTACTCAAAAATAGGATATGGTTGTGCAACTAGTGGTGTTATGACGCAACAAGAAGTAAAATGCACACCTAACAATCAATGCAAATGCATTGTGTCCATGAAAACAGGGTATGCTACTACGTGAAATGCACAATTCTTCTTCAAATGATAAATGCAAATTTTCCTATATGAAGGCCTAACTAGTACTCCAAAGAAAATCTAGATCTAGTGCAAGTACAATGGAAAGTGCAAAATGCAATGCATGATGATAAGCAAATGTTTTTGGATTTTTTGAAAATAAAAGAGATGCAAAAAGAAAAAGAATGATTCTACGACCCCTAGACTCTGCAAGCACACATAAACAACATTCAAGCAAAGCACTAAGGTAAAAGAACTCTAATGCACTAATCTCAAACAAAAAATCGAAAATGCCATGACAAGAACTTTCCTAAAAAAAAAAAAATTTAGGCTAAAAAAAAACGTTTCTGGTTAGAAACAGAGGTATAAATAGACTCAGGCAGTGCCAAAGGAGACTCAACAAACATCAGAATTCACCCAGCAACCAATTATCTTCCCCAAAAAGAAAAAATCAAGGGTATATGTGATTGTTCGCAGTAAACCTGCGTGTATACGCGGAAATCACAGAGGAATCTGTGTGTATATGCGACTGTAGGTCAAAAACCCACGTGCAGGAAGAAAAGGTGCATAAAATCAAGGCAAACAGACAGGTTGAGACAAAATTCACACCAATCAAACTCTACCAGGCATACATGCCCCTAGACCCGACACAGAAGCAAGAGAGAAAGAGCAATTCAAATACATTGAATGCCGAGAAATCAACCCCCAAAGGACAACTACTAGGAACTCCCCAGCGGAGTTGCCAATTCTATTACGGAGAGAAATTCCTATGGCTTGGGGTACCACAACAGACAACTTGACTCCAGAAATCAATCCTTTCCAATATGCAATAGAAATTAAATGTCTAACACTAAAGGATCAGACATCATACCTTATTCCGGACGGTTGAAGTAGATCCCCGTTGAGCTTTCCAATCTTCAGCTTGAAATGATATATTACTTCCTTAGCAACAAGTAGACAATACACGCATACTATATATCATGGTGTTAGATCTATTCTAGCATATATAATCAATAATGTAAAAGCATTTGACATAATCCCATGGATAAAATATTCATTCAAATACACATCATTGAACAGGAAAATATATTTCTATTAATATAAATTAGAGATTACAAGATAGATACAACCTCTGATGGCACGTCTGCGAACCGGAGAAACTGAATCCCCCACTTGGGCCTCCACCACTTCAATCCTCCATCTCTCGATAGCAAGCTCACAAGCAAAAGGCAAGCTTGTGAAGAACACAAAAGTGCTCCAAGGGACAAAGGGATGCAAACTCAAGCATAAGTTCTAGCAACAATGGACTATAGTTTCTTTGCTCTCAATTCTCTCTTATGCCTTTAATGTACCAAGGGGTTCCTTATATAGATTTCAAAGGGATAATGAAAGGTCAAATCCATGCGATCTCAAGGAATATGGAAGGCCAGGAGTCAAATGAGTTGGATCCATGTCAAGGAAAACTCCAAAAGGATTTGGATTATGCACACATCCCGATGTACGCGGTTATAGGGGTCAAAGCCGAGTATGTACGCGATTATAAGGTTAAAATCTGCGTATATCGTTTTTCATATGTTTGTAGGGATGATCAAGGAAACATCAAAGGACAAAAAGTGGTCCATATGGGCTAATGAGTCTGCAGCGAGACAGGGGAAGGCCATACAAAGTGTGATTCACCTAGAGTGGTGAAATCCGCTATAACATGCCTCTCCCAAGTTCATAGTAGAAATGTCCTTACCTAGTAGGGGTGCGTGGGTGGGGTTCTGTAGTGTAAGAGAGCCGAGAGACATAGGAAATTTGGTCCAAGCCCTTTTTTATGCTTAGACAACTTGGCAAAAACCCCATCGATGACGGTATGATAGGCAAATTATTGTAGCACCATGCAGTCGAGAACTATCCTGAGAAGCAGGTGGATTGTATCACTGCCCCAAATTCTTCTATAGGAGAAATATTATCCTATGTACCAGTCACCATATAGTGAAATTAGTTCCCTAGCACCTTTAAAGAACGCAGAAGCATCATCCTTGGAAATTTTGAAATACATTGACCCAAGAAATAGGTCACAAAGCTCATAAACCCAAGGGATGAAATTATCGTCCCACATATCAGAGCAATATATATGTATAGGATGAGATTTGTCACTCCAATACCAATTTAAAGTCGGGAAAGAAGAAGAAGCACATAATGATTCCATCACAAACCCTGACATATAGAAGGTTGACTTTTTGTTGGTTGGGGTTTTCTAATATTTCTCAATTTCATCTCACAAATTGCAAGACATAATTTGCACCCAATTGAAAGAATCACCTATGAGTAAAATATGGTGTGCTGTAGGAACCCATTGTGCCCTGAATGAGGAACAGTTTGGTAACTCATATAACTGATAAAACATAGCTTCCAACAATGAGAAATGTTCTCTGAACCAAGAAATTGGATACACCGGAAGTGAAGTGGGAATGACTAATGTTGGGTCTTCCATCCATGATTTGACTACCTCTTTGTAATTGAACCTGGAGAGAGTTTCATAGAAAAATGTCGATGATAGAAGCTGTTTGGGGGTTCCCAGGCAATAAGCCCTAGTGAATACATCAATATGGAATGAAGCAACACGGGTATTATCCGTATCATAAAACGAGCGTACCTTAGGGTCGACATGGTCTAATGCCCACTTAACAGGGTCTGTGTAGGGCATGAAAGGAGGTCTGGCAGCAATGCAGTGGAGCCAAGAACTACAAATGTTCAGATAAGACGGTTGGTCATGGGTAACAGAGGAAAAATCATCATTATCAAAGACAGAGTAAATTCTGGACCAGTCCAGATATAGAGTATCAGATACGGACCCACTAGTGTTAGTAAAGACATCGGCATTTGGGTCTTTGTTCTTCTGCTCCTGTAGATCTATTTTCAACCTGGTATTCCTGGACATGGTGGACGTCTTCTCTGATTGGATCTTAGCAACCATGTCTGATAATGATGTGAGTTCAATTTTAACAAAAAAAACGGTCAAGCGGTGAAAACTTACAGGTTAAAATGATTAGAAGACCGTAGATCCATGCACTGGGATAGAGAGAAAATGCACAGTAAAAAACCATGAGCACAACGAAAAACATGGGAAAAATGGTAAAAAATAATGGTAACTTTGAACTTTAAAATCCCAAAACCAAACGACTAAAAGAAACTAGGTCGTATATCTTGTATGCATGGACGACTAAAATTGAGGTAGCGAAATAGAATACAAGGTTTAACAAGAACCAATTTTCATGGTTTCCGATTTTCAATTTTCGATTTCCAAAAATCGAGAATTGGGAATCGAGAAGTGAACATTCAGCCAAGAAAGGATGTGGGGTTTCCGATTCCCGATCACGGGAAAGGAAAAATCGGAAGTTGGAAAGGCAGACAAAATCATTAACTAAAAATGACGTTTCTGATATCTGGGATCTGATCTATTAGAAATTGGAAATTAGAAATCGGGAAACGAACAAACAACTTTATTGAAAACTAGAGTTTCTGGTTTCCAAGATCGGAAATATCGGAAATCGGGAAATAAACCTTCAATTTTATCCAAAACTGGAGTTTCCGATTTTTGATACTTGGAAATAAGAACTCGGAACAGTGACTATTCTTATTTGAAAAGATAAGTTTTTCGAGATCCGAAATATCGGAAATCAGAAATCCGAAAACAGATTTCATTTTACCTCCAAAAAAGGGATTTTCGCTTCCGACTTTGGAAAGCGGGGATCAAAAACTTCAAAAAAAGAGTTTTAAAAATACATAAAAAGGTCCCAAAAGACAAAAAATCCAAAAAACAGGGTTTATTGAAGAAATTTATTTAATCCAAACAAAGCAACAAAGAACTTACAACTTGACAACCTCCTTGAGTGAGGTATGGCTAGAAAAACTAGTCAATGGGGTCCCTCATTTTGATGATTCAAAATGGGGAATTGCTGCAGGAAACAACAATATCCTGAAAGGGGGAAAGAGATTCATGGTAGGAATCAATTAGAAAATATTTTATTTGATTCTACGGTATTTAAAATAAACCCCTTGGCTTTCCTGAGTACGGTTTATGGATAAGGGCTTTCCCGAGTAGTGGACCTGGAAAGAGATTCATGAGTTTTATTTTCTAATCAACAAAACCTTGTTCTAAAAAATCCTTAAAATTAACTAGGCTGTTATCCTCGTATCCTCTACTTCCACTGAAGCCTCGTCTGATCAGTTGGTTGTATCAGAAAAGGATCTGAGCGACTAGTAATTAGTTTCATCTTTTTAGTTAAATCTCCTAACAACGAAATTCCATCATTACGTTTTGCTTCATGCGGGGATATTGTACAGAAGAAGCAGGAACCACGAAAAAAGGACTGCAGGGCCCTGTCAGGCTACATCCTTGTTGGTGTATTGTTGGACAACCCCCTGTGACTACATTCAGCCCACATTTCCTCGTGTGCTACCACACTTAGTGAGACTAGACATATTTCATGTACCTTCGTGGTATATTGAGAATCCCCCTCCTTTCTAATAATCCATGCAATTACTACGTTAATAAAAATCAGAGAAGAATTCATCCACTCCCTTAATCACTCATCTAATAAATTTAAATTTACCAACCGAGACAATGCAATACTGTCACTGAGACTACACTAGCAACCACATTGGCAAAACACTTTCTTCATTTGGCACTGGTCTATTCTATTTTTTTGCATAAGTCAATTTCGTAATGTGCCTTGAATGACATGTGTATATTTCTTGAAAGGTTCCCGAGTGTGATTTACTTGTAGTAGTTGGTAGGTAATATTTTAATTTATTCCATTTCAAAAATTCCTAGAAAATCTGTTGTTTCGTATTTTCATAGTTAGAAATAGCCTGAGATCATTTTTTCATAGGGTCCACCCCCCTTGGCTTCGCTAGGAGTTAGCCTAGATGGAGGAGTTGAGTGTCAGGTGATAGCACTTGGCTCGAGCTTTCCCCCAAGGTCGCACCCAGCGGATTGAATATTTCTTCCCCGTGACCCAAGGTGCGAATTAGGCGGCAACATGACCCCTTACTTTGGATTATTTTTAAATATCTCAATTTCCATGAAGAGGGAGAGAACCCCCCCTTTGGCGACATCTTCATTCTTGTGAACTTGCATGGGGGGGAATTTTTTCTTCTAAAATCACCTTATGAACATAATATAACACTTAGAAACTTAACTTTTTCCTTCTAAGTGACTTTAGACACTTTTCCAAAATTTGGCTTGCTAATTAATTGTCAATTTTCCTGATTTCCTTGATTGACTTTGGAAAACATGACCAAAACCTTAGCAAGACCTGTCCGAATGACTTCAAACATTGCCCAAGGGTGTAGGGGGTCTCATGCCATTGATTTTATGCACCCATACCCAATCCGTGGGCATTAGATGTCATTTCATCCTCTTTTTATTACAACACTTTTTATGCTAGGGGACATTTTTAATCACAAAAAATTAAAAACATCCTAGGTAAAACCCAACGAAATTCCACAAGACTCTGGGTAGTGTCTAGCATGGTTACATAGAACATTCCTAGGTCTTATTCACCTCGTGGAATCGATAATTAGAACACCTTTCACCACTATGGAGGTATTTTTGAGTGAAAAACTCAGATAATTAAAATCACTAAAAAGAAATTTTAATTATCTAAGGGAAAAAACACTCGATTAAAGGACTTCCCTAATGAAAATGTCCTAGGAAACTAAGTTATACAAAAACTAGACCTTTATGCTGACATATCATTACAATATCCCCTACAGGGGTGCGGAAATTTCGTGGAGAGAAGACAAGAAGCAATAGAGGAAATTTGGGGTCTCAAATGGGCCTTATAAGAAAACGCAACAACAATAAATTTTGTGAGTAGGAATTCAGGAACCAATAGAATTTAAATAAAATGAGTCAACCATAATGGTTGAATTCACATATTTGTCATAAAAGAAAACTACTTTTTTGTTCATATTTTCGACATATCTCCCTGTGTTTTTACTCAAATTCCAAGCAGGAGAGCTCGTTGGATGCGGAATTTAATTCTGCATCCAACGAGTACCCACATTGCATACTTTTGATGGACTCCGCTACCCCAAAAATAATAAATATCTGAAAAACATGATGATGACATCATCATCACATTTTTTCAGGTATTTCTTATTTTTGGGGTAGCGCAGTCCGTCAAAAGTATGCAGTGTGGGTACTCGTTGGATGCGAAATTAAATTTTGCATCCAATGATCTCTTTCACTTGGAATTTGAGTAAAACCACAGGGAGATATGTCAAAAATACGAACAAAAAAAGTAGTTTTTTTCATTCTTCCTCCAAAATTAATAACTATTATTTTATTATTTTAACTATTTGTTAACACTCCATTTTGAATAGTTGATTCAAGGGCTTGACAGAGATTCGGTAAGGGTCCCAGCCCCTTGAATTTCATGTGACCATCCTTCAACGAGGAAAGCAACAGGTGTGTTGTAGCATTGGGCACGATCCCTATTCAAGGGCTGCAATTGATCGAAGGAGGATCAATGGTTCTGAACCACTTCATGCGAGAAAACATGCACGATCAAAGTTTCTGTCCCGAAGTGCGAAACATGTTAAAGACCGGTGGCTTTCGATGGTTGAGATGAAGTACAGGGCAGATCTACGGCCTAAAGTAATTTTGCAATCCATACATGTGCGGGTAAAACCAAAATCTCAAATCGTGAAAAGGTGTAGAGGTCGCAAAGATCAACGGCCGCGATGAAAGAAGAGGACAGATCTACGGCTATGGTTCATTTCTCAAGGCGAACTAGCATGGATGAATATTTGAGTTCTCCGTTGCGAAAAAGGGTGGGGCCCACTATGATCGATGGCTCAGGGCATATCACGATCCAAACTTCCCATGGTGTTCAGAAGAGAAAGTTTGGTGGGAAGATGAACATAATGTGGACGAAGGATATGGAAGATTCTTTTGATCGGATAGCTAAGAAAGACTCCCGAGGTGCAGATCTCCCACCCAGTGTGGAAATGATAGTGGAGGGGGCATTCACACTTACAATCTGCCTCGTCGCAGATTGGCCAATTCCTCCGACACCATTCGGGACACGCTTGAGGTGGAAGACTCATCCAGTGGCATAGTTTTCTCAGTTTGCAAGTATGGCATGTGGTTCGTTTCGGAGGAAGCTATGAGAGAGATAGAGTTTTGATCTGCTGAGGTGATAGACCTGGAATTTACACGAGGTTGAGCGATACTATGAACTAGACCAGCCTGATGCCACCATCAAGGTAATTGAAAGGGCGAGGGATAGTCAAATCCATAGCCCTTGGGACCATCCTGACAGCCCCTCGTAAACGGTGTGGAATCTAAACCATACTGGATGATATGATTGAACATTAGGAAGGAAGATCTCCACCCTGGCATCACACATGCTGCCATCGCAGCTACTTTAAAGATATAGCCCTTCCCGAGACGTCCTGCTCACAATATATAACACCATCTTCCGAAGATCTTTGAGACATGGGACTATGTAGATGATAAGAGATATAGGGTTGAATTCTGAGAAGTGTCAAAGTCTTTCGTAGACAACCATGACTGTGTGGTTCGAGAAATTATTTCGACAAGGGGTACTCTTGGTAGGTAGGCATGAAATCTATGTTCTGGTTATCCACACCAAAAATTCACCAACCATTAGGGCACAGATGTGAAATACCAAGGGGGATTCAGCCGCTTCTACACAACCCAGTCTCTGGATGTACGGTGCATGGGTTTGGACATCCCAACGACGTCCCTCCAGCACTCCTGGTTGCATTCAAGACTCTGAAGTCCCAGCTAACAGTGGTGGCAGTGCTGTTGGAGCGAATGCTCATACTGGGATCAGATGGGTCTAGAGCCTTCAACACTGTTCCTGAGGTCTCCACTTGGCGGCTTGGTCATGGACGAGGAGAAGGTCAAACGCACACCTGGCTACATGGCTTGCGGAAAGATCCCTCCTCATAGGAGGAGGAAGATAGTATAAGGATGATAAGCTTCTTAAGTCTCTTATCGTCACCAAGCATTTGGCCACCCTTTCTCCAGCCTCCTCCTATAGCAGTGTTATTCGACGGAGGATGAGGTAAGGAGAATGGTGGGGAAAAGGATTTGGTCCTTCTTGTCAGCCTTTTATCAGCATCCCCCGGCTAGACAAGGAGACCCAAAATGGGTCCCTAGCCTCTTGTGTGGGCAATAGACTGTCAGCATGCCGCATGGGAATCATTTTCACAAAGCAGAATGGTGGGAGGCCCTACGCTGTCGGCCTGCATTGTCACGCCTTGCATATCCATAATGTTTGTTTCTATTTGTAAAATGTGGCGATAGTCTACTATTTTCACTGTTAGCGCCCGATGGTGACTTGTAACAGCTTTTTATTCGGTAGTCTTAGCAATAGGATTAAATAAAAACGCTCCCTATAGAGGGATAAAGGAGTTAGTGAATTGGATTGGGAAACAATCCCGGGCTGAGGCTCCCATTTGTAAAGCTTGATGCCTATGTATGAATAAATTACAGTGGAAGAATGTCATTCACAACAGAGATTCTTATGTTGTTGTTTTTCCCAATAAGTGCTTTCCTTTTACGTGTAAATTGTGTTTTCTTGTTTCCACCCCATTTTGTTTATTGCTTTTCATGCCTGCGACATAGGGTATAGTGGTTCGGAATTCATACTTGTTATGATCTGACTACTGTTCCAAGCATTAACAATGGTTCTTCTAAAGTTACATGGAATTCGTCTCGCCGATGCTCCATGCGATGGACTGTCCCTCCTTATCCTCTAAACGATTGCTAAAATCTCCTTATTGGAAAATCAGCAGCTATATTGCCTCCGTTTGCTACCTTTCGTCATTATTTCATTTGTAATCATTTCTTGCGTAGGTTTCGACTCCATTTTCCCATGGTCCCTTATCCCCCGATAATCCCACCATGCACCTTCCTCAACATACTTTGCCCCATTTAGGATCCTAGCCCCCTGATTATGCTGATTGAAAATCCTTTACGGAGTAGACTCTGGAGACACACAATACTGCAAACCTTATGTGGAGCCTATCCGGTGACGAACAAGAGATCCCTCTTTGACTGTGCAAGGCTGGAGGCATAGCCTAAAGTGGTTTTGCTGTTATCTAGAAGGGAGCCCTTCCGCAACCTTTGGTTCAATTTTGGTGCTAACAATCTGGCGCTATTGCCAGGGACCGAACTTGAAGATCCTCCCCGGGAAGAACGACAAAGATTTAGATCTGAATGTTGATAGTGAACAATCAGTCAGACACCAAGAAGGTTGAGCACTTTTCACCTGGTGACTCCACTCTTGAAGGATTTAGACTTCAACGACTCCGCTGGTGGTATAATCCAAAAAATCTAATGACCGAGGAAGGCTGGCTGATCCCTCCTAGAAAATGGACCCCTCATAAAGCTCCAAAATGCACGGCGGAAGGTCCAGGCACTCGAGTCTGCATTTATTCTAGGATGCCTTATCCTACCTTGTAAGTTTGCTCTTGTCTTTTCTGAAATTATCAAAACAGCTTTCTCTAGCCCAGCTCATCCTGAGCAGATCCATGGACATATTCCTGTATATCCTTCTTTACGAACCAAAAGCGTTGCATCGTCTTGTACATCTGATTTTGGCCTAGATTTTCATCCGGGGGCTCTCGATATCAGAGGACACCCCTGTGAGATTCATGAAACGTCGGGAGATAGTTTGGATATCATACCTAACCTTGTCTCCCTGACTTGTCCAAGCCAATATAAACCGTTTCAATTACCTCCTGTTCTCCACGATTTTCCCCCAAAATATTACAAGTACCTCCCCAAGTTCGACGAAGAATCTGAAAACTTGACTGCTGAGAAACATGTATAAGCCTTTGAGCATTTCTCTGATCTATTTGAGATAGAACCTGACAACGTCTACATGTAGACATTCACTCTATCCTTGCAAGGGGATGCCAAAGTCTGGCTTAAACACTCGCAGCCTAATTCCATCAACACTTGGGAAGAGCTTTCTTGCACATTCTTAAGGTTTTGGGGAAGGATCCGGCCATTGGAGCAGATGCTTTCAGAGTTTTATTCTTTGAGGAGACATGAAGGTGAGGCCATATCCAATTTTAATAGAATATTCACAAGCTTTTCTTATAACATGCCAAAGGAGGTTCAACCTCTTGAGAATGCTACTAAGATCTATTATGCAGTCGCCTTTCCTCCTAACCTGTCCTTGCTTCTTTTGGAGAGAAAATCAACCACCCTGCAGCAGATGTTCACTGATCGCTTGGAGGTTGAGGAAAACCTTAAGATGTCTAGGAAACTATCAGATCAGGACAGTGGTGGTTAAATAACGGATGCATACAAATTGGTTGGGCCCTATAAGCAAAAGAAGGAATCCTATAGCTTGTCAAAGACCTCTCATGATATACAAAAAGATAACCGACCTGAGGCTGAAATAAATGGTCCTGTAGGACTATTCTCTGAAGATGGTGACCTGCCCCACTCCTCATCAACTAAAGATGCTTTTGAGAAGGAGCTTGATGCGCCTGTGTATGACAAATATGAAGAAGAGTACCTGCAGAACGAGGCAGCTATTGAAACGACACCTTCTGATGAAAGAAGTCAAAGTGCAATGCAAAATCAGGAGGTCGAAGTGAGAAAAGCTAATGAGGGCACTGGAGGTGATAACTTACCCTTATGCTATGCCTCTTTTGAATTGATAAGGCATATAATCAAGGCCTCCAAGAAAAAGCACAAAGAAATGGGGGTGGTGCAGGCCAAAAACTTGTACAAAAATGGAGGCGGATGCAGCAGTTTACAGATAAACACTTTTTCTAATACTCCATTTTCAGGAATGCCGCCCCACCTAGAAGAAGTATTCCTACTTGGTTCCAATGGAGAAGCTGAGGACCTCCCTCTCAAAGCACGTCAAACCTTCGCTGCAGAAATTTCAAACAAAGAGAGCGATATTATGTTAGAGAAAGATTCTGAGGGTCCTCGTCTACAATCTCCCAAGTGTCAGCTTGACGACTCCCTAGAAGTATAAAGCTCTGGACAACTTTCCCATGAGCATGTGACAGAACATGCTGGAGGTTGCCATGAATTCTATGACCCTGTGGCCAAATACATGGAGGGTCTGGGTGAAGGAAATGATTGGTCATGTCTCCACCTTAAACATCAATTTGTTTATCATTCCCTTCTCCCATTATCTGTTTTATTTTTGTCCATCAAACACCATGCAAGAACAAGAATATTAGGCAAGTTGTTTGATTGGCTTCACTGGAAGTCCGAATTCACTTAGTTGGACTTATGTACAAATTTAGGTAGAGTAGGTAGGAGAAAATAAGCTCATATATTATCAAGTATATTATCAAGCATTTCCTTCATTACTGTTTTCAGTTTGTTTCCATTTTCAGTTCCCAGCATAGGTTTACAGTCGCCAGCATGATTTGCAAGAGTGGCATGAATTCGATGTAGCAGTAGCATGAAGCAGAATGGAGGTGTCCAAGAAAAGATGAAGGCGGTCCAATGGATTCAGAACTTGGTCTGCGGGGGTTCTTTGCTACCTCGTTGGGAGGATAGCATCCCTCATGGAGGCGATTGTTAACACTCCATTTTTAATAGTTGATTCGAGGGCTTGACAGAGGTTCGGTAAGGGTCCCAGCCCCTCGAATCTCATGTGACCATCCTTCAATGAGGAAAGTGGCAGGTGTGTTGTAGCATTGGGCATGATCCCTATTCAAGGGCTGCGATTGGTCAAAGGAGGATCAACGGTTCTGAACCACTTCACGTGAGAAAACATGCGCGATCAAAGTTTCTGTCTCGAAGTGCAAAACGTGTTAAAGACTGGCGGCTTTCAATGGATGAGATGAAGTCTAGGGAAAATCTACGGCCTAAATTAATTTCGCAATCCATACTTGTGTGGGTAAAACCGCAATCTCAAATCGCGAAAAGGTGTAGAGGTCACAAAGATCAATGGCCGCAATGAAAGAAGAGGACATATCTACAGCTATGGTTCATTTCACAAGGCGAACTAGCATGGATGAATATTTGAGTTCTTCGTTGTGAAAAAGGGCAAGGCCCACTCTGATCAACGTCTCATGGCGTATCACGTTCCAAAATTCCCACGGTGTTCAGAAGAGAAAGGTTGGCGATAGGATGAAGAGAATGTGGACGGCGAATATGGAAGATTCTTTTGATCTGACGGCTAAGAAAGACTCCCGAGGTGTAGATCTCCTACCCAGTGTGGAAA
This sequence comes from Pseudotsuga menziesii, assembly GCA_001517045.1. Taxonomy (NCBI): domain Eukaryota; kingdom Viridiplantae; phylum Streptophyta; class Pinopsida; order Pinales; family Pinaceae; genus Pseudotsuga; species Pseudotsuga menziesii. The sequence goes on from LPNX010606118.1 coordinate 12,673, forward strand.
TGAAAGTGGAGGGGGATTTCACACATGTAATATGCCTCATCGTAGATTGGTTGATTCCTACAATGCCATTCAAGATGCATATGAGGTGGAAGACTCGTCCAATGGAACAATTTTCTCGGTTTGCAAGTATGGCATGTGGTTCGTTTCAGAGGAAGCTGTGAGAGAGATAGAGGTTTGATCCCCTGAGTTGACAGACCTGGAATTTACATGAGGCTGAGTGATACTATGAACTAGAATAGCCTGATGCCACCATTAAGGTAATTGAAAGGGCAAGGGCTAGTCAAATCCACAGCCCTTGGGACCATCTTGACAGCCCCGCGTAAACGGTGTGGAATCTGAACCATACCGGATGATATGATTGAATATCAGGAAGGAAGATCTTCACCCTGGCATCACACATGCCGCCATCGTAGCTAATTTAAAGATATAACCCTTCTCGATCCATCCTGCTCACAATATATAACACCATCTTCCAAATATATTTGAGACATGGGACTGTGTAAATGATAAGAGATATAGGGTTGAATTTTGAGAAGTGTCGAAGTCTTTCGTAGACAACCATGACTATGTGGTTTGAGAAATTAGTTCTACAAGGGGTACTCTTGGTAGGTATGCATGAAATCTATGTTTTGGTTATCCACACCAGAAATTCACCAACCACTGGGGCACATATGTGAAATACCAAGGGGGATTCACCTGCTTCTACACAACCCAGTCTCTGGATGTGCAGTGCATGGGTTTGGACATCCCAGCGATGTCCCTTCGGCACTCCCAGATGTAGTCACGACCTCCAAAGTCCTAGCTGATAGTGGTGGCAGTGCTGTTGGAGCGAATGCTCATACTGGGATCAGATGGGTCCGGAGCCTTCAACACCATTCCTGGGGTCTCCACTTGGTGGCTTGGTCGTGGATGAGGAGAAGGTCAAATGCACACTTGGCTGCATGGCTCATGGAAATATCCTCCTCATAGGAGGAGGAAGATAGTACAAGGGTGATAAGCTTCTTAAGTCGCTTATCTTCACCAAGCGTTTGGCCACCCTTTCTCCAGCCTCCTCCTATAGTAGTGTTATCTGAAAGAGGATGAGGTAAGGAGAATGGTGGGGAAAAGGATTTGGGCCTTCTTGTCAGCCTTTGATCGGCATCCCCCAACTGGACAAGGAGACCCAAAATGGGTCCCTCGCCTCCTGTGTGGGCAATAGACCGTCAGCATTTCGCATGGGAATTATTTTCACGAAGCAGAATGGTGGGAGGCTCTGCGCTGTCAGCCCGCATTATCATGCATTGCATCTCCATAATGTTTGTTTCTATTTGTAAAATGTGGTGATAGTCCACTCTTTGCACTGTTAGCGCCTGATGGTGACTTGTAACAGCTTTTTATTTGGTAGTCTTAGCAATAGGATTGTATAAAAACGCTCCTGATAGAGGGATAAAGGAGTTAGTGAATTGGATTGGGAAACAATCCCGGGTTGAGGCTCCCATTTGTAAAGCTCGATACCTGTGTATGAATAAATTGCAGTGGAATACTGTCATTCATAGCAGAGATTCTCGTGTTGTTGTTTTTCCCAATAAGTGCTTTCCTTTTACGTGTAAATTGTGTTTTCTTGTTTCCACTCCATTTTGTTTATTTCTTTTCATGCTTGCGACATAGGGTATAGTGGTTCGAAATTCATACTTGTTATGCTCCGACTGCTGTTCTAGGCATTAACAATGGTTCTTCTAAAGTTACATGGAATTCATCTCGCCGATGCTCCATGCGATGGATAGTCCCTCCTTATCCTCTAAACGCCCGCTAAAATCTCCTGATTGAGAAATCAATAGCTATCTTGCCTCCATTTGCTACCTTTCATCATTATTTCATCTATAATCGTTTCTTGTGTAGGTTTCGACTCCATTTGCCCATGGACCCTTATCCCCCGATAATCCCACCATGCACCTTCCTCAACATACTTTGCCCCATTCAGGATCCTAGCCCCTTGATTATGCTGATTGAAAATCCTTTATGGAGTAGACTCTGGAGACACACAAGACTGACAACCTTATATGGAGCTTATTCGATGACGAACAAGAGATCCCTCTCTGACTATGCAGGGCTGGAGGCGTAGCCTAAAGCAGTTTTGCTATTACCTAGAAGTGAGCCCTTCCACAACCTTTGGTTCAATTCTAGTGCTAACACTATTATATTATTATTTTCCTTAGGATCCCCATTTTAGACCTCAAATTTCTTCTAATGAAGAGTTGCCTCTCTTGAAAAAACTGTATTAGGTACTTCTTTCTCATATTCAAGGAACATGGTACATGGTTGGCCACCTTGTTGGTTAGGTGGTACGCATTTTGGCTCCAACTGTGGAACATGTGCTCAATGTAGTCTTCATGAAAGGAGAGGGTACGAGAACTCCAACATCTATAGTTTTGATGATCTATAAAAACATCTCAACTTGACAAGAAAACCTTAGTAGCACAAGTTTTATGAAAAAGTCCAATGAAACATACGTTGATTTATTATAAACTACAATAAACCTAGATACAGAAAATAAATGCTCACTTTAAGGAACTTTCTTTCCTACTCTAAGAAAAATAAAATAATGTCTTAGGTAAACTCAAATATCCAATGTAACCACCTAAGTACTTTATTGACCCTAATTTTTTTTGTCTTGTCGTTAGTTACCATCCAAAGCAAGGACACATTTATTCAAAAATGAAAACCTTCATGATGATCCAAAATGGACGAGATGGATGGGGAATCATAATCATGGATAATGTTATCAAACTGCTTCCCAAACTGAAGAGTTTTCCTGCAGGATTCTTCTGTCCAATATAGGATAGGACTAATGGACGCATTAATCTGATGAGGCACATCGGCTACTCCATCGCACTGTTCAACAAGGCTTATGGAATGATAATTCTCTGTATAAGCCCCAAGCTGCCCCAAATCATAAGGAACATCTGTACGTGAAGATGAAAGTTGGGATTATTCTTTAATTAATTGCACCCAATCTAGATCTTCATTGTACACTTTCTCCAACTCTTTATTACCAATACTTATGTACGGTTCTAAATTACAAGGCTCTGAATAATCATACGAAAAATTTAAACATTCACCTTCCATACCAAGATTCCCCAAATACTCAAGATCCACACTCTCTTTTCTCGGCATGTCTTAGATGGGATTCTCAAAATATTTTCAAAAGTCTCATATATTGGATTTTCAATAAAAGTCCAACAATCATCATTCCCATCTACGTCAGTTGTGAGAGAGTCTTCATTGTTGGTATCACATTCCTAGATATAACTAACCTCCTCCTCTTCATAATGATCATCCTTAGAATTTTTGGTTTCAAATATATTACAAGTAGTAAAACATTCCAAAACTTCATCCCTAAGTGGTGAACATGGAGGAGTGTCATCATACACATTACAAACTTCATGAATTTCATTATAAACCTCTATGATGGTTTCTTCATGAGGTGGGTCCGAGGTACAAATGTGATCATCATCACTAAAATAATCATGAAAAGATCCCCAATCTTCAATATTTTTTGTTGAGGGGTCATGAGGAGGATCTTCAATAATGTCTGAATTTTGATAAAATTCTTCATTGAGATCATCATGGAGGCATTGCTCAATTTGTTCTATAATATTTTTTTAGTTGGTCAAAGCCCTTCTCTAAAGTAGTCATCATATCTTCTTCACCATTATGCCACTTCTTAAAAAAAAATCCAAGAAATTTTTAAGGAATGTAATGCTTTTATTAGGACGACCATAATACCACATCCAAGCATCCTTACTTAGTGTATTAACAAATGCTTTCACCTTATTATCTTTATGAAGTATGTTGACATAATTTACTAAAAATGAAAGAAAATATATGATATGACAGATAATTGAATCATCATTTCAAAAAAATTTTGAAAGCGGGACACTTCCCTCATGTGAGAAACATGGCTCATGGTTGGGAAATCCTAGGATGCCCGAGAAGTCAATGGGAGGGTATGCATTTTCAATTTCAACTATAGATTCTTCATCATCCATAATGGTTATCAATAGCACATATCTGAATTAATCATGCATTTCGAATTGGACTGGAGCGATCAAACAATAGGTTTATGTACAAAATCAATCTCAACAATTTTATGAGAAACAAGGTTTTATCCCTTCAATGGAGTTTCCATGTGAGAACAAAAATATGCATGATAAATTTATCACAAAAAACTATTTTTGTTTTTATTGTAAATTATAGAATAAAAAGGTTAGTGGACTCGCCAAATGAATGATAAATATCTAATATAAACATTCATCAAACAAAACAAAATCAAAAGGAAAGAAAAATTCATATTCCAGAAACAAAAATACTTGTCCCCGACAATGGCAGCAAAAATTTTTCTGCCTAAAACACACTTGACTATGGGAAAGTCATCCAATGATCCGGATTTATGGAGGAACACAACAGAATACAAAAATAACCATAGAAACAAATATGCAGTGGAAATAACACTTCATTTCATTAATCAAAGAACTGAAACTTGTTTACATACATAATGGAAATAAACTAGCTAGAGTGCTGGTAGCTCATCTCTGAGAAGAGACGTGGCGACTACATGCCTCTAAACTCCTTGTTACAATGAGGCTCTAAGGCCTATATATTATTGATAAACAATGGAAACCCTACACATCCAAAAACCAAACCCTAGGAGGTGAAATGCCAGAATGTGGGCCCTGTTGGGTAACTTGGTACATCAATTTCCCGGGGTCGTAACTTTGGCATACTACCTCCGTTTGACGCGCATGATACATCGTTAGAAATATCTCTTCAATGAATACATCCATAAATGGAAAGCTATAGGTATGAAACAAACTCATATTTGCCCGACCATTCGATGCCAAAAAACATTGTTTAGGGCCTCAAAACAGCTCCAAAAGTTTGGGACCCGAAAACTGCCAAAAATAGTAAATTGTGCTACAATTAAGGAAACTGGAAAACTAAAAGAAACAATGGTGGGGGTCCAAGTGGAATAGGTGGGTGGCCACCAATATCCTCCTGGATCATCCAACCACTAGGTGTGTTCCTGAGGGAAACTATGAGTTTAGAACCTAATGTCACCTCGATTCCTGACTCTTCTGTTTAGACCTAATTCTTAAAAAAGTCAAGGGGGGTAGTCCCTATTTACTATGTTTCAAAGGTTGTGTTTTAAGAGTTAAAAGATGATTAGACAAATTTAAGCTCTATGGAAATCAATCTTGCAAAAATGCAATAATTTCAAATGATAGACAAACTTTACTGTAAGAAGGAATGATGATCAATTTCTTGCTAAACTAGTGCATATTTCGCAAGGTCTATGGAGTCACAAATAAACTAAATTAAACTTAAAAATTACAAGATATATAAATCGATTTGAACTGTTCACAATCTACAATGACCGATCATCAAATTAAATTGTTGAAAATACAATAAGTAAATAAAACCAATGGTAAGTGAAACTTGTTTGCAACTGTGCCGAATTAAATAAAGAACTTGAAATTCAAAAATGCTTCGAATAAAGAATTTGTAATGGAGTGCTATTAAAGTAAGGATTCCATGTTTTGCGAATGGTCATGTATGTTTTAATTAATTTTAGGTCTCAATTGTGCTCAGGGGGATTAGAGAGTTGCACATAAAAATACAAAGTAAGTAAGGTGTCTACCTCCTACCCTTATCCCTAAATTGAGAGACATTGTTGGGTGCTCAACAAGAGAGCAAAAAGATCTCTCCTAGCTCCACAAATCAGTGCCAACAAATAGCCGAGTGCATAACCGAAGGACACAAAGCGCCACGAGGCCCCCAACAAACTTTACCCCTCTAGCTCCACACACTAATCCTATTTTCTCAATATTGCAATAATAGATTGAAATGCCTATTATTCTAGCCAACTCAAATCTTCTTAGTTTCTTGTCAGCCAAGGTCGGACCAACCGGTAAGGGGAGTGAATACGGGGTGAAGATTGGGGAAAGGTTGGTTTTTCTTTAAACAAAACAAAGAATTAACAATTATAACAATGCAAGCCAACACGATATTGCAGGGGTGGTGTAGCGAACTCACTTACAAGGTGTGGGCAATTGAAAATAACAAAAAATGAATGTTTATCTGACACGATTTTGCAAGGATGGCATAGCCAAATTACTTGCAAGGTGTGGACAAAATAAGATTGAAATAAAATAGAATGCTAGTCAACACGATTTTGCAAGGATGGCAAAACCAAATCACTTGCAAGGTGTGGGCAACATAAAAGAAGAAAATAAAAATAAAATGAAACTCTAACTAAGTTAAACCCAAGCCAATCAACAATTGATTATGCAAAGGTGGGAAATCCCAACTTATTTTGCATGCAAGGGATGGAAAACAAGAGAAACTTCAATTTAATTTATAATAAAAAATAAGAAATCAAATCCAAGAGACTCTCTTGGTTTTGTTACAATGACTGAAATTTCAGCATAAAGAAAATGAAGAAAGAAGTGAGAAAACAATGTTTTCACCCCTTTCTTGTGATGGCCTTGAAGCTCTTCCTTTGGAGTAGCCTTTGCACCATTCTATGGATGAATTTGACAGAGTTTTGCCTTGTTTTGTCACCAATCTGCTAAAAACCAGCAAACAAAATATGATAAAATGTGCCCAAAATCTGTTTGGGGAAGTTAGTATCTTAGTACAATTTATATACAAAATTCACACAAAATTTTCAAATGAATAATTTTGAAAGAACTTGAGTATATAAGAGTTAAAATCAGATTTGAAACACTCAACAAATTAGAATTATCCAAGGGAAAAAACACTCGATGAAAGGACTTCCCTAATGAAAAAGTCTTAGGAAACTAAGTTATAGAAAAACTAGAACTTTATGTTGACATATCATTACAATATCCCCCGTAGGGTGCAGCAATTTCATGGAGAGAAGACATAAAAAAAGTGTTTCCTAGCTTGAAAAAAAAATATTAGGTTGTTCTTTCTCATCTTCAAGGCACATGGTACTATTGATTGAATTTTCATTGATGCCAATATGGGACTTGCAGTGACCCCATAGGTATTCATTGATGCCACTAAGTCCCTCTTGCAATGGATAGGTATGTATGATCCCAATACCCTCACATCCAGTGCCTTGGAGCCCATACAAAGATGAGTTGTGCTTTGAAGCACCTTGTGGAGCCTGACAAGGTCCTTGAATCCACAAAGTTGAATCTTGCAGCCACCACCTTGTTGATGATGCTAAATATCCTGCTGATGTTGATGAATACCTTGGTGATGGTGTTGAAGCCCTTATGGATGATGGAGAAGCCCTGGATGCGTTGAAGAAACATTAATGACCCATTCTGTGGTCATTTATGTTTTTGTTGGGGTCATGGAACCCTTGTATATGATCCTTGCTATTATTATGATGATGATGACCTTGATTCCCTTGGTGTAATTCTTGACATGTTGTGGAACCCATGAACATGCCCTCGGTATGATTAAGAATCTCTTGAAGCACTTATGAAACATTCAAGAAGTACTTGGACCCATAAGTGTTATATTTTCATAAGATTATAGCAGTATATCTTAATTGTATTTATCAATAGGATCACTAGAAGATAGAGAAAGCACAAAAGAATAACACGACTATTTTTATCCTGGGAAACCCAATCAGGAGAAAACCCAGCAACCTTCGTCTATAGATGATAATTTTGAGAACAGTGTACAATGAACAAGAAAGATAAAATATGGAATGCTTTCCAAAGATAGAAACCCTAAAAAAAGTCTTCTTCTGCAGTATATGTGAACTTCTCTCTCTCCCAGAAAATTGTGAACTTCACTTGTGTTGCTATTGTATGGAATAATGAGGGGTGCCTCCTATTTATACAGATTTTCCACTAAAATTTTAACAGGGGACGACTTCTCTTGGGGGAGCAGCATAATTTTTATTTCATCTTTTCTTTTGCTTTATTTTCTACGCAAGGTCTACATTGTTCTTCTAGGGTTTGTATGATTGATTACAATAAGTTCATCTTCCATAGGAGGTACAATACAAGAACAATAAGAATAGCTTCTGAAGTTGCACAAACTCCAACACTCCCTAGCAACAAGAAAGGTATTCTTTAGTCTTCATCAACATCACGATCATCTAGGTTTCATCTATACATCTATACTGTCTCTATCATCTCTAAATGTACTGAAGGTTGTCTTTATGAATTTGTTTTATCTGGATGTCTGAGAGAAAATATCTTGCTATGTATCTGTCTCTATTGTCGATGTAATACTTCCATGCCTGGCTAGAGATCCTCGATGAGAAAATGTGTACAACCATCTACTACATGTTCGTCTCATCTGCCTATGGGGTGCTCCCACACCTAGATGAGAATCTAAAAGAGTAAATGTGCATGCCCATCTACTTCATGTTCGTCTCATCTATCGATGGGTTACTCCCATACTTGGATGAGAACCTAAACGAGTAAATGTGCATGACCATCTACTGCCTGTTTGTCTTATTTATCAATGGTTTACTCCCATACTTGGATGAGAACTTGAACGAGTAGAGGTGTCTGTGCAATCACACGACCATCTTCTACATGTCCAAATAATCTGCCGATGGGATTTCTCCCATACCTGGATGAGCACCTGAACAAGAAGAGGAACCTTTGTGAACTTGACCATATGCTACCTATTTGTCTCATCTGCTGATGGGATTTATCTCGTATCTACCTAAGAACCTGGACGAGCAAAGGTACATGGGAAAAAGTAGGGTAAATGTCTCTTATTCATCTCTCCCTCTCAAGGAGGGATATGTTCTCTTCTACTCCAAGTATTTCGTGAAAGTATTCAAGCTTTATCTTGGGAAGAGGCTTGGTGTGAACATCTGTAGTTTGGTCGTCTGTCAAAATATACTGGAGCTCGACTACACCTTTCTGTACCATATCATGTATGAAGTGATATTGAATCTCTATGTGCGTAGACTTGTCATGAAATATAGGATTCACTGACATATTCACACAACTCTAGTTATCACGGTGAATCACGGTTGGCTCGAGAATCTGGCAAAACAATCCTGCAAGAAGTTTACGAAGCCAAACTGTTTCTCGGGCTGCTGAACTGGTAGCCTTATACTCAGCCTCTGCAGTACTGAGAGCTACTAAGTTCTGCTTCCTATTGTACTAGGAAATTACTGCAGAACCCAAACTGAAACAACATTCTGAAGTGCTCTTCCTATATGTAGTGAATTCATAACAATATGAGTCTATAAACCCTTGCAATCTCAAGTCACAATCTGAATTATATCATAGATCTTATCCCACAGTGCCACATAAGTATTTGAGCACATGTTTTGCAACAGTCTAGTGAATCTACCTTGGTTTGCACATGAATTGACTGAGGGCATTCACAAGAAAACAAATATCCAGTTTGGTTTTCGTTAGATACATCAAGGACCCAATCAACTAGCGATACATAGTGGGATCGATCAAATCTGAAGCAGAATCTCTCAGCTTCTTCAAATTTGTATCCATCGGAGTAGCTATGGACTTGCAGTCCAACATTTCAAATTTCTTCAATATATCCATGGTGTATTTTCCTTGACCTAAGAAAATATTCTTCTTCCTTTATCATACTTCTATTACCAAGAAGTAATGCATCAACAATGTCATTAAGAAAGGTTGTCTTGACATCCATTTGATACAACTTCCATACCATTGCTGAAGTAATAGCAATGCTTGATCTAATGGAACTATATTGAGCCACAAGAGAAAATGTCTCATCATAATCGACTCCCTCTTTTGAGAGAACCCTCTAGAAACAATATGGATTTGTATTATTCAATGCTCCCATCTGCTCCATGCAAAGTTTCTGCAAAATTTTTCGACGTGCCCGTCAGCTCCATGCAAAGTTTCTGCAAAATTTGTCGTGCCCATATGGGTCTTTTCTGACTTACTGCCATTTCTGTGGGAGCATCATCTGGCTCAACTGGATCAATGGGACTGATCGGTTTATTCCTTTCTTCAAACTCCCTTTTAATGTTTGGTGGGGGAGATGATCTCATCTCTTCATCGTCATCGATATCCATGTCTTATCTTCTTCCTTTTTGGATATCCATTTCTTCTTCAAAGGTTACATCCTAATTGACTTCATTCTACCTCGATCATGGGATGTATATTCTATAAGCCTTTGAAGACTTTCAATATCCCATGAATCTTCTATTCTTTCTTGAAGGTTCTAACTTAGGCACATGAATGTAGACTGGAAATTAATAATCCATATTGGTGATGACCAAGTTCATCAAGGATCCTTCGAGTCACAAAAACAGTGTCGTCAAGTTTCTATCATGTGTAATAGAATTGAATCCTTCTCTTTGAGGGATAACTCCCTCTATCTCTCAGAAGTCGGTTGAGTAAATCTTGTTGAAGCAGCAGATAAACTGACATTCGTAGAAGCTTTCCACTTCTGATCACCAAATCTTTGCATGAGAGCATTCTGGGTCTGAGAGTCATAATACCTGCTTCTAGAGGCTTTCTGCTTCCATTCCATCCGTATATCAATGGGATCACTTGTCCTTGTAGATCATGGCATTCCCTGCAAGTCAAATCTTGTCAGATGATTAGCAATATTTCATAATCAATGTATTAACAAGATAATGTAGGTAACCTTTTAGTCAATGCTTCGATATAACACACGTAAGGATACTACTCCAGTATGTTATAAAGGAGTCGTCATCCTAGATGGGTTGTGCACCATGATAAGCTATTAAAATACTTGATTTAGAAATGTAGATCTATGTAAAACATATTAAAAAACAACCAGGTCTAAGCTATTAGAGCATGTAAAATCAAAGACTTGTCTTTTGTAGTTTTATGGGTGGGCTCCCACTGTTAGAGTCCACTGATATTTATATGCTTTCTTGACGATCATCATAGTTTGGATCTTCATATAATTTCTTAGAAGAATAACTTTGAATGACTATCCTTCATTGGATCCTTGTGACGAGGGTCTTCTTCTACATCAGTAGTTGAAGCATCATGCTTCCTTTTGATTGAACTTCGACAGCTACTGGCATAATGGCCGTATTTCTTGCACCTGTAGCACTGTATATGAGATAAATCCTTCTTCTCTTATTTGTTCTGATCTAGGGGAGGACTTGATCTCATAATTTGGTGCTTATGATTGAAGGACTTCCTTCCCCTTCCCTTGTCTTTGTTGGAATGAGATATGAACGCTTGATTCTCCTCAAGTTAAGCACAATGAAGTCTTTGGTGTGCTGTGATTCTTGTTTCTTCCCAAGTTCATTCTACCCATAGCTTATCAAATTTGGGAAAATTGATCCGAACACTTATAGTTTGGATAAAATAATCCCAAGATGGTGGGAGATTATTTAAGGTGGTCATAACCAGATCCTTTTCTTCAAGATTATCTCCACTGGACTTTAGCTTGTCCCAAAGTTCGGTGATACTCATTAAATATGAGGCAATATTCTCAAATTTCGTCATCTTAATATTCGATAGTTTATTCCTTAATGTGAGAGTCACATTGATATTACCATGTTCAAATAGTCTCTTTAAGGTTTTGAACATCTTCCTCATTGGCGTCTTTTCTAAGATATGAGGAACCAAGTGGTCTTTAACTGAGTCCACAAAATCCTTCTTGCTTTGGCATCATTCTTCCTCTAGAGAGGTTTATCTTCTTTGGATTTTGATTCTGCGACCTTTTCATTTACACATTATAATAGGTCATTTTCTTCTAACAGAAGAAGAACCATAGAATTCAAGGGGATGAAGTTCGAAGCTCCTTCCAGTTGATCTTCAACCTTCATACTGATCATCTTGACTGTAGATATGGATCTAAAACCCTAGCAGAGACTAGCTCAAAACTGAAGGTTGGATTTTTGAAAAATTGTCTCCACAGATGTTCCCTATAGAGGCGAGCTAAGAAGTGGTAGAGTCGGTCCAAAAATGTGGAGGGAGTAGGTCATAAACTGAGACCCTAATTTCTGTTGCAGTTGTAGAATTAGGTCAAAATTTGAAAATTCTCAAAATTGAATTCTATCATTACCAAAAGATGTGCCTTCCTTAGAGAGAAATTCCCAAGGATCTTTTTCTTCCAAAAGGTTGAGTGAAGACCTTGAAAGGTGAAACCCTAGTTCTGATAGGTTTTCGACAGAGTTTCGGCAATGACTTCTTCTAGCACTGCTCTAATACCATGTTATATTTTAATAAGATTATAGAAGTATATATTAATTGTATTTATCAATAGGATCACTAGAAGATAGACAAAGCACACAACAATTACACGAAAATAACACGAGTACTTTTATCCTGGGAAACCCAAATGGGAGAAAACCCAACAACCTTCATCTAGAGACGATAAATTTGACAACAATGTACAATGAATAAGAAAGAGAAAATATGGAAATGCTTTCCAAAAATAGAAACCTTGAAAACAATATTCTTCTGCAGTATATGCAAACTTCTTTTTCTCCTAGAAAACCGCGAACTTCACTTGTGTTGCTGTGCTACTGCTATGTGGAATAATGAGGAGGGGTGCCTCCTATTTATACAGATTTCCCATTAAAATGTTAACTAGGGCCGACTTCTCTTGGGGGAGAAACATAAATTTTTTTTTATCTTTTATTTTGCTTTCTTTTCTCCCCAAGGTCTACATTGTTCTAGGGTTTGTATTATTGATTACAATAAGTTCATCTCCCGTAGGAGGTACTATACAAGAACAATAAGAATAGCTTTTGAGGTTGCACAAACTCCAATAAAAAGTTGGTCATGAAGCCCACACACACTTAGTATGTGTCATTTGATGTTCTTAGAGCCCACTGCTTGCACTTGATGAAATTGTACCCTTGAAGATATTCTTCAAGCCCTTGAAGTATCTGGAGCTCTAGATGGAGGTTGATGATGATGTATAGTCTCCCTTGTGGTTAAATGGAATGATGAAACAAACCCTTGCATGTGGTGGCTTTGTTCATGAACCCACACATATGAAGGATCTTTTGGACATTCTTGATGGCATGATAAACCTTGAAGGTCATCTTGTGTGGTTGTCATGGGGAAGAATATTTTTGTAGATGTCCTTGGACCCACACTTGGTGGTTTAATGGTCCTTGTACCCTTGAAGGAGGGGTAAATATGTTGTGTTTGTTCATGGGGTATTGAAACCCTCAAAGATTTTTGGCACCCTTCATTTTTTGTTTTTGGAACATGCCACTTAGTGGCTTGATGCACGCTTGGTTCTTGACGATATGGAGGACACCCTTGCTTATGGTGAACTTGATGGCATACAACAAAACCTAAGATATGATGACCATTGAAGATGACATTTAAGGATGTGTGACAAAAACCAAATTAAAAAAAAAAACATAAAAGTACAAAATAATAAAAACACTTTGTTGACCTTATAAACAACCCTAATTCAAGGTTGTGGAAAAAAAATTAAATTGTAAGGTTGACTACTTTAAGGAGATGTGTGTGGCAATAACAAAATAAAATAATAAACTGAAACACTCCACCCTTGAAGTCGACCCCTAATTTGAGGATGTGGATAACATAAAAAAGGTACAAGTCATTTCCACTCACAACAAAACTCAATGAAGATGAAGTGACGGAGTTGATCTCGGTGGACTAAGGTAGAGTGGACTGTTGTAAAACTTGTGGAATATGGAAAAATCATGGACTAAGGTAGAGTGGACTGAGTTTTTTTTTTTTTTTGCTCAGTTGAAGGGAAAACTTAGTGGACGCCACAACAAAAACATCTTTCTTATCTTATCTTTTGGGGTGTATATTACAGGCTGCCACTTGTATATATATTTTACCACAAATCTGCTTGAACAACTCGAGGTTTTGGGTGATTGTCTATTGACATCATACAGTCTAACTTTTCATGATTGAATAGTGTTACCCACTAGGTCATACCTAGTTGGTGGTGTCAAGTGAACCAGATGAGACGGACAAACACCATTGTTCATCATTCAGAATTCAGAAGTCATTTCATCCTTCTTCTAGGAAAATTTCTTAAACTTTCTTGTACCACATGTTCATATCCCCTTGGGGGAGTTGTAATAAAATGTTCTAGCATGGTGGTGTATGTAAAAGAATCGGTCTCCTAGATCTATCTATCAATCCGACTAGCTAGAGTGTTTTTCCCCTTGGAGATTATTTGTTGTTGAACAAAGGACTAATAATTTTTGTTTTTCACTCATACCTCCAAAGTTTGGGTTTTCATCTTGGTATTTAAGACTAGGGGGTTATTAGAGTCTATGTGTCAATGTTTATAAGCATTCTAGGCATGAATATTGAGCCATATGGACATGTGCTAGGTCCCCCTAGGATTGTTTTTAAGTTTTGGAAAAAATATTTTTTCCCGTAAACTTAGGCTATTTTTTAATAGTCTAACTGAAAAAATTGGAAATATAATAAAAGTCTAGTTAAGGATTGGATTTTTCCATGGGGGTGTTCGTTTTCTAACTTAGGCCACCTGTTTAACCCAAATACCCACTTTTCCTAAGTTTTAAGTGATAAATTTATCACTTAAGTAAAAAATCTCCTGAAAATCAAATTTATTAATTAAAAATGAAAATAATTAATGAATGGAGAATATTCCCAAAATCCTAAATCTGTGGGATTTGCTTTGATTTGACTAAAATCAGCCTCATCGGCATCCTTCACTGAAGATGAGTTAGAGTTGTGAAGAAAGGCTTGCTATTGTGTAATATTGTATTTGTTATCAACTATATTGTACCATAGTTGAACTTCCTGTTGAGCCTCCATTTGATGAACATGGTCAATGTTCATATTCGGGGCAACATAAGTTCAGAATCTTTTTCCTATCCAATATTGGCTAGGCAATTTGTTTTTTTGGTTGAAATGACCATGCTGCATGGGGTTTTTGTAATAAAGTGTGTTATTAGGGGTTTTGAGTGGCTTGGTCCCCTAAGACGTAAAATTTCAACTAAGGTATTCCAGGGAGTTTTTTCCCTTGTCAATTATGCTTTGCCTATAGCCGAATATATTCGATGAGGTTTTCTCATGCTTCCTCCAAAGGTGGAATGCCCGATTTTGAATTTTGGGCCTTAGGGGGTTATTAGAGTCCAACTAGTAAATATGAACCTACTAGACATTATTGGTATGTTCTATTGTCATTTCCTAAGCTGCAGGAGGATTTAAAAATTTGTCAAATTTTTTTTTACCGGTGGCGCAGAGTTTTTTTATTTTTATTTTTTGACTATAGGCAATTAATTAAACCACTTTGACCATGGTTTAATTGAAAATTCTCAATTTGTAATAATTAAGTGGTCCGGGGGTTGTTTTTGGAAAATAAACACTTATTTTCTAAGCCAAAACACTCATTTAACCCCTAGACACACTTATCCTAAGTTTCGGACTATTATTTGGTCTTGAAATTAATATTTTCTCAAAAAACCCAAAAATTGAGAAATATTAATTAAAATAATAAAAATTAATAAATTGGAGAAAATCAAAATATCTCCAAAAAATATCAAATTGAATAAAATAAAGAGCTAATTAGCTCAACACAGAACATTAATGATGATTCCAATCAATATCGGTCAGTTTCAGATCAAGTATCGGAGTGTAGCAGTTGAACTATCAGTCAGAAATTTGTCCTCTTTGGTCAAAATCATTTTTGGTTGAAGTGTGGGTTATTTATTGGCTGGGTGATCATTACGAGGGAAGATGAGCCACCTCACCCCCCTCATTACTCTATCACTTAGTTACAACCCAGTTGCAACTTAGTTCAACTCCAAATCATCATGCCGAGCTTGGTCAATCAAGAGATTCACTCCAGTGTTACTCTTAGTCCGGATTTAGGGTTTTGAGCCCTATCTTTCTTTTCTTTTTGTATAAATAAGAGGCTCTTTTTCCCATTTTCATATGGATAATTTGTGCAAGTACACTCTGGAGAAATTTGTGATATCTTTTGAATTTGAATAAAGCAAGAAGACTTTGGAGGTCCATGTGGGAGTTTTTGTATGCTATGCTTCATCTTGTTTAATGTGATACCATTCTTAGCTCATATCTTTTGATTCTTAAGTATATGATCTTGTGATTAGAAGGCTAACAATCTAGTACAATATTATTTGATCTATGCTTTTCTCTTGAGTTTTGTGGCTTTCAGTTATTATCCCAGGTGCAAAAGCTTTTGATGGTTTATACATTCATCCTACAAGTTCCCAAAGGAGGCTTCTACTTCAAAAATTCAAGAAACAAATCTTGCTTGCCTCATCCATCAAACAAACTACTTCAAAAAATCTCTTAGTTACATTGCTTACTACAAAGCGGGTCTACTACACTCACAGGTTTTATCTTTTGATTTGCTTTCCAAATAGTGCAATACTCTCAAATCTTTCATATCTCTAGATCTTGCATTATGATTGGCTAAGTAGATCAAAGTTTCACACTTTAATCTACTTGCTTGGGTTTAGATCTACTATTTTCAATCTTTAATTTTTACTAAATCTAAGATTCTAGTTTCATTACAAACTTGTAAATCCATTATTTCTTTTTACTCGGCTTGTTACACATTCATTTTCCATTTTTTTTAAGTGCCAAATAAGTCTTTTGCCCAAGACCATCATTCTTTTTGCCAAGCCTTTTTCTTGAGAAGTACTTTGGGATTTGTTCCCAATTCCTGCATTGTTTTGCACTAGTGGAAAATGATAGATTAGTGACCAAAAATCGCATATCAATGACCACTTTTGGTTTGGCGATCTCTAGTGGCTAATTTGCGGTCTTTTATTACATGACCAAAATTGGTCATTTTATTTTGGTCATTTATAGCTTGTCGGTTGGTCATTAATTTGGTCATATATTTGAATCAATGAACAAATATATGACCACATTTGTGACCAAATTAATGACCACATGACAAGCTATAATATGACCAAATTTGGTCGCGTAATAAAAGACCATAAATCAGCCACCAAAACTGATTTTTGGTCATTGATATGCGAATTTTGGTCATTGTTTGGTCGCGTATCTCTCAATTATTGGTCATTTTATTTGCGAATTTTGGTCATTAATCTCATTTATTGATCACTAATTTAGTCATTTTTAGTCGCTTTATGTATGGTCATTATATTTTAGTAGTTTGAATGGTGTCCATTATTAATCAATATACATTTTTAATACGATATTATGTTTAAATTAAAAAAAAAATCATACATTTATTCTCATCTAATACACATGCGAATTATGCAATGTCACATTATAATTTATTACAACACTTGTAATTAATATCTAATACACATGTAAATCATGTAATGTCACATTAATTAGTTAATAATTACAACATTGATACATAATATAAAGTACAACCATATATATAAGTTTTAAACCACAAATTATATTATATGAAATGTCAAAAGTATTACAATAAATATGAGTTTTCTCAAAAACACATATTAATTTCCATATAACTTTACAGGAAAACCATCACTTTTCAAAATATTACAATGGTTAAACCATCATACTTGTACTTGGTTGCAAAACCATACTTAGATCCCACATCAACAGCTTCAAAACCATACTTAGATCCCACATCAGCAGCTTCAAAACCACACTTAGTAGCTTGAAAGCCTCAACATCAGGCTCTTCATACGGAATGACAAATCCTCAGTAGCGGGTTCTTCATACTCAATGGCCCACTTATAAGTTAAGCTCACTCCTACAAAATCCAATAAAAAAATATCACTTGTAAAATAGAAAAACAATGAAGCAAATTATTTATCTTGTTCAACAGCTAACAACAATAACCAAGATCATGTGCAAAATAGAAAAATCTAATCTAACAAATTCAATTTAAGAATTGGTTAAAATTAAAGTTGAATGGCTAAATCTGCAACTATATAGTACCTAAGAAAAGTAAAACTCAGCTCTAAACCAGGAAATGGATTTCAACAGGAAATATAGTCAACGAATCTACAAAACAATTATGCTCGACTGCATAGGTAGAAACCTGTATACATAGTGCAATCTGTGAAGGAGTTCACCCCTATATGTCATGTGGTTAATGAATGACATGACAACTATGGAAACTGATGAATGATTTAAGAAAGTCTCAAATCCAACGCCCAAAAGAATAGATAATATATTTCTTTACCTGTGGAGTCGCCATTCTGCTATGTATGATTTGGTGCAAAAGTGTAACAAATGCACTCAAACACAAGTTGGAAATGAGTAAAATGTATGAATTGTGTATGTGAGAAAAGCTATATAAACCTACTTTCCCAAACATGCAATAAACATAAATCAAAAGAGAAGAGGGAAGTGAAACCTTAGGGGAAGCCGCTTGACGAGCTAGTCTTGTTGGAACAAGAGAAGGTGAACTGAAAAGAAGAATCGTCTTTTATGGAGTGCTTCCATGGCGCTCAATAATAGCTACAATAAACATGTTAACAGGTGTTATAATAAAAATCAATATATATTTTTAGTGGAAACAACTTACAACTCTTCTAATCAAGATGAAAAACAAAATTACACTGCTGCAACAAATTCTCAGGCCAAGTCCAAGCAATCATAGCTCCAAAATATCTAGAGACCAACACTACCAATTTATATTGTTTGACATAGGACAGCACTAATATACCTCATCTAAATCTATTGATGCATTGCAAGGCGGGAGCTTTAAGGCCTCTCGTAAACTGAACACCTATTTTTGGAGCTCAGAAATCACAAGAAAGTGTCCAACCCAACCATAACCACCAAGTCCTTCATTGTCCATGTTATGTAGTTGTGACATGTTCATACTTAACCTGGTCTCCAGTTATGCTATAATAGTTTCTATCTCTTGTAGGTAATAGCCCCACAGGAATTGGCACTACATCTTCAACCGCCCAACCAGTGCCACCACCCCAACACCTAAGAATACGTTCACCAGCAAGGCGAGCACCTAGGAGAGAACGTTCCATGTGCACTATTTCTCTTCCAATGGATCCTGGCTTTAACTGGCTGTTAATTTATTCCAAATTTAGTGGAGCCAAAATATCGTCTATAACAGCTCTAGCCAAGAAAAGAGCTAATTCATTTGCAGCATCGGGTATGTCTAATGTAGTGTCCTCTGCAAATTCCGGTAGCAAAATAAAACCATTCACAATATCTTCAACTGGAAACACTTCTGTATAGAGAGCAGACAGTAAAGCAAAAGCCATCTCTTTCTCTCCATTATTTCTGTCCATAGCTAATGTTATAAGCTTCTTAATAAATATTGCATTGAAATAAGGAGCGACAAGATCTTTCAAACTCCTCACAACTTCAAAGATATCATGAGAAAGAAAGTACTCTTGAATAATAGTTATTGCCCTCTCCTTGAAGAGCCTAGCATTATCCTGTTTTTCAATCCATCTAGTTGACTGGGGATGGACCTAAAAGATGCTGGACTATGCCAACCCTCTATTGTTGCCTTCAAAATTAAGGACTCAAACATGTCCTTTGCATTAATTATGTCAAGTGATAGATCATCTATAGTGTTATCAATCCTACCAAACCCTTTTGACATATGGCTAGATGTTATAAGACCCTCCTCAACAGCTTCTCTCAATAGGGCCAAAATAAGCAGCTCTGCACTTCTTCGTTCCATAGCTAAAATTAAAGCCCTCTTTACAACTTCATGATGAAAGAAAGGAACATTCAAATCTCTTATACACTGACAAGCTTCTACCGTGTCGCCACTTTCAATGTACTCATTTAGTAAGTCGCTTATCTTCTTTTTCACTTCCTCTACTGTGACGTGGGTGCTGCCACCCCATCGACGTTCAATAACTTATGCATGAAGAGGAGCTGATAGATAGCTTTTCTCAGCCTTCTGAATTACTTCCACACCCTTTGAATCCTCTAGTATAGATTTCAATGTTTTGGTCAAAAAGGCCGGAGGAAGTATGTCATCAACTACTGCACGAGCAATAAATAATGCTAAAACATCTACTGCATCAGGGGTATCCAAGGCCAAGTCATCTGCTAAGTCGAGCAATTTGCTAAAACCTTTTCTAACCTATTCAGGTTCAATCACATCAGCATACAGAGAGGATAATAGCACTGTAGCCATCTCTTTCTCTCGGTCATGCCTATCCATTGCCATGGAGATAAGTTTAAAAAAAAAAATAATGGTGATAACTTAAACAACCCATATCAGCAAGATCAATAGCTGCTAAATCCACATCGTCAGTAGAAAAATATTCCTTTATTATCGATCCAACTTTTCCCTTGTATTCCTCCATAGATTGAGATACAGGTCTACCCACCAATTGGTAAGGTTCCTGCAGGCATAGATGCATAGCTTGTTGAGATAATTTTAGCTACAATACTAGCTAGATGCATCTTAATTATTAATGAACAAAAACAAGATTACAATTTTTCATTCAAGGAACTCTTTCTGCATAACTTCCATATAGTACAATCCATGTTTGGTGAATTTTTCAAAATAGGTTCCATACAATAGCATCAACATAAGACTACTGATGAAACAGAGTAGCTCAATCCATATCAGATGATTTTTACAAGAACATATCCCCTGGACAAGCATCATAAACAGTAGTAACACTATGTCTGGTTCCCTTTGAACATGGTGCTCAATTATAGCTGCAATAAACATGTTAATAGGTGTTATAATAAAAATCAATATATATTTTTAGTGGAAACAACTTACAACTCTTCTAATCAAGATGTAAAACAAAATTACACTACTGCAACAAATTCTTAGGCCAAGTCCAAGCAATCATAGCTCCAAAATATCTAGAGACCAACACTACCAATTTATATTGTTTGACATAGGACAGCACTAATATACCTCATCTAAATTTGCTGATGCATTGCAAGGCGGGAGCTTTAATGCCTCTTGTAAACTGAACACCTGTTTTTGGAGCTCAGAAATCACAAGAAAGTGTCCAACCCAACCATAACCACCAAGTCCTTCACTGTCCACGTTCTGTAGTTGTGACATGTTCATACTTAGCCTGGTCTCTAGTTATGCTATAATAGTTTCTATCTCTTGTAGGCAATAGCCCCATGGGAATTGGCACTGCATCTTCAACCGCCCAACCAGTGCCGCCACCCCAACACCTAAGAATACGTTCACCAGCAAGGCGAGCACCTAGGAGAGAACATGCCATGCACACCATTTTGCTTCCAATGGATCCTGGCTTTAACTGGCTGTTAATTTCTTCCAAATTTAGTGGAGCCAAAATATCGTCTATAACAGCTCTAGCCAAGAAAAGAGCTAATTCATTTGCAGCATCGGGTATGTCTAATGCAGTGTCCTCTGCAGATTCTAGTAGAAAAATAAAACCATTCACAATATCTTCAACTGGAAACACTTCTATATAGAGAGCAGACAGTAAAGCAAAAGCCATCTCTTTCTCTTTATTCTTTTTGTCCATAGCTAATGTTATAAGCTTCTTAACAAAGATTGCATTGAAATAAGGAGAGACAAGATCTTCCAAACTCCTCATGACTTCAAAGATATCATCACAAAGAAAGTACTCTTGAATAATAGTTATTTCCCTCTCCTTGAAGAGCCTAGCATTATCCTGTTCTGCCAATCCATCCAGTTGACTGGGGATGGACCTAAAAGATGCTGGACTATGCCAACCCTCTGTTGTTGCCTTTAGAATTAAGGACTCAAACATGTCCTTTGCATTAATTATGTTAAGTGATAGATCATCTATAGTGTCAGCAAGCCTGCCAAACCCTTTTGACATATGGCTAGATGTTATAAGACCCTCCTCAGCAGCTTCTCTCAATAGGGCCAAAATAAGCAGCTCTGCACTTCTTCGTTCCATAGCTAAAATTAAAGCCCTCTTTACAACTTCATGATGAAATAAAGGAACATTCAAATCTCTTATACAACGACAAGCTTCTACCGTGTCACCACTTTCAACGTACTCATTTAGTAAGTCACTTATCTTCTTTTCCACTTCCTCTATTGCGACGTGGGTGCTACCACCCCATCGCCGTTCAATAACTTCTGCATGAAGAGGAGCTGATAAATAACTTTTCTCAGCCTTCTGAATTTACTTCCACACCCATTGAATCCTCTGGTAAAGATTTCAATGTTTTGGTCAAAAAGGCCGGAGGAAGTATGCCATCAACTACTGCACGAGCAACAAATAATGCTAAAACATCTACTGCATCAGGGATATCCAAGGCCAAGTCATCTGTTAAGTCGAGCAATTTTATAAAACCTTTGCTAACCTGTTTAGGTTCAATCACATCAGGATACAGAGAGGATAATAGCACTACAACCATCTCTTTCTCTCGGTCATGCCTATCCATTACCATGGGGATAAGTTTTTTAACAAAATAATGGTGATAACTTAAACAACCTAGATCAGCAAGATCAGCAGCTGCTGAAGCCACATCGTCAGTAGCAAAATATTCCTTTATTATCGATCCAACTTTTCCCTTGTATTCCTCCATAGACTGAGAGATAGGTCTACCCACCAATTGGTAAGGTTCCTGTAGGCACAGATGCATAGCTTGTTGAGATAATTTTAGCTACAACACTAGATGGATGCATCTTAATTATTAATAAACAAAAATAAGATTACAATTTTGCATTCAAGGAACTCTTTCTGCATAACTTCCATATAGTACAATCCATGTTTGGTGAATTTTGCAAAATAGGTTCCATACAAGAGCATCAACAGAAGACTACTGATGAAACAAAGTAGCTCAATCCGTATCAGATGATTTTTACAAGAACATATCCCCTGGACAAGCATCATAAACAGTAGTAACACTATGTCTGGTTCCCTTTGAACATGGCGCTCAATTATATCTACAATAAACATGTTAATAGGTGTTATAATAAAAATCAATATATATTTTTAGTGGAAACAACTTACAATTCTTCTAATCAAGATGAAAAACAAAATTACACTACTGCAACAAATTCTCAGGCCAAGTCCAAGCAATCATAGCTCCAAAATATCTAGAGACCAACACTACCAATTTATATTGTTTGACATAGGACAGCACTAATATACCTCATCTAAATCTGCAGATGCATTGCAAGGCAGGAGATTTAAGGCCTCTCGTAAACTAAACACCTGTTTTTGGAGCTCAGAAATCCGAAGAAAGTGTCCAACCCAATCATAACCACCAAGTCCTTCACTGTCCACGTTTTGTAGTGGTGACATGTTCATACTTAGCCTGGTCTCCAGTTATGCTATAATAGTTTCTATCTCTTGTAGGCAATAGCCCCACGGGAATTGGCGCCGCATCTTCAACCGCCCAACCAGTGCCACCACCCCAACACCTAAGAATACGTTCACCAGCAAGGCGAGCACCTAGGAGAGAATGGGCCATGCGCACTATTTTGCTTCCAATGGATCTTGGCTTTAACGGGATGTTAATTTCTTCCAAATTTAGTGGAGCCAAAATATCGTCTATAACAGCTCTAGCCAAGAAAAGAGATAATTCATTTACAGCATCGGGTATGTCTAATGCAGTGTCCTCTGCAGATTATAGTATCAAAATAAAACCATTCACAATATATTCAACTAGAAACACTTCTGTAGAGAGAGCAGACAGTAAATCAATAGCCATCTCTTTCTCTCTATTCTTTTGTCCATAGCTAATGTTATAAGCTTCTTAACAAAGATTGCATTGAAATTAGGAGAGGCAAGATCTTCCAAACTCCTCAAGACTTCAAAGATATCATCAGAAAGAAAGTACTCTTGAATAATAGTTATTGCGCTCTCCTTGAAGAGCCTAGCATTATCCTGTTCTACCAATCCATCCAGTTGACTGGGGATGGACCTAAAAGATGCTGGACTATGCCAACCCTCTATTGTTGCCTTCAGAATTAAGGACTCAAACATGTCCTTTGCATTAATTATGTTAAATGATAGATCATCTATAGTGTCAGCAAGCCTGCCAAACCCTTTTGACATCTGACTAGATGTTATAAGACCCTCCTCGGCAACTTCTCTCAATAGGGCCAAAATAAGCAGCTCTGCACTTCTTCATTTCATAGCTAAAATTAAAGCCCTCTTTACAACTTCATGATGAAAGAAAGGAACATTCAAATCTCTTATACACCGACAAGCTTCTACCGTGTCGCCACTTTCAACGTACTCATTTAGTAAGTCGCTTATCTTCTTTTTCACTTCCTCTACTGTGACATGGGTGCTGCCACCCCATCGACGTTCAATAACTTCTGCATGAAGAGGAGCTGATAAATAGCTTTTCTCATCCTTCTGAATTACTTCCACACCCTTTGAATCCTCTAGTATAGATTTCAATGTTTTGGTCAAAAAGGCCGGAGGAAGTATGTCATCAACTACTGCACGAGCAACAAATAATGCTAAAACATCTACTGCATCAGGGATATCCAAGGCCAAGTCATCTGGTGAGTCGAGCAATTTGCTAAAACCTTTGCTAACCTGTTCAGGTTCAATCACATCAGCATACAAAGAGGATAATAGCACTGTAGCCATCTCTTTCTCTCGGTCATGCCTATCCATTGCCATGGAGATCAGTTTTTTTAACAAAATAATGGTGATAACTTAAACAACCCATATCAGCAAGATCAGTAGCTGCTAAAGCCACATCGTCAGTAGCAAAATATTCCTTTATTATCGATCCAACTTTTCCCTTGTATTCCTCCATAGACTGAGAGACAGTTCTACCCACCAATTGGTAAGGTTCCTGCAGGCACAGTTGCATAGCTTGTTGAGATAATTTTAGCTACAACACTAGCTAGATCTCACAAATGAATGATGAAAAGATATAGTTCTAATTACAAAATAAATCTATGCAATTTTGGTGTTAACCATGAAAATAAATAATGACAAAAGAATGCATGAATTTTAACTATGATCTGTGTCTCATATTTAAGGTTAGATTCACAATAATGGAAATCCCACAGAGATTTCTAATGCAATCACAAACCTTAGAAGATTCAACACTATAACAAGACACTACACTGGTTGGAGATAGTCTGCAATACCAGTTTGCAATAACAATAAGAGGACCATAATATAAGGTTTCAAAGTCCGAATAGTATCATATATGCAACTGCAAAGCAAGGTGAAAAGATTAGAAAAACTGCTGTAGTGTCTGACAGAGGAACCCAGCCACAAGACTTAACCACATAGACCCCAAATGATTACAATTCTAGGATGCAGGAAGCCCTCAGAGGACTGCAATGCTAACAGTTGTTGAAACACAAAAATTCTACGACACCAATTTGTGATGATACACAAAACCACAAGCAAATCGACACAAGTAGCAAAATCCAGATTGCAAAAGACTTGAGAATCCAACAACAAAAGGAATGAAAAGAATAAAAGAGACAAACATTATACAGAAAGGAGAAGATCAAAGGAATGTTAATACAGTAGCTTCAGGAAAGATGGTCATAGATGACTAGCAGTCCTCTAGTGTTTGGTATATTGTATAATATGTAAATTTTCATGTATTTCAAAAGAGCTATGATGACAGTGTCCTAGCTCCCTGATCTATCATTTATATTATTCAGCCTGTGAGTAGTAATTAGGATAGCCAATACAGAAAGATAAAGAAGTATAGTGAGATCATACCCATAGGGTTAGTACTGAGTAATAAAGGATATGTTGGTGTAATGACTCTTTCTTAATGAATTTATATGTTGTCGTTTTAATTTCTGTCTAGATATATCCTGTAACATGAATCTTTATTGCCGCAGCATAATCCATTCACTTGTTAACAAATTCCATAGTCAAAAGAACCTGAAGCAGTACAAAATTACAAAGCGCATCCTCTAGATCTAGGGTACTAGGAAATATCTAACTATAAAATTTTAAATCAAATTGTTTAAAGATCTCAACATTGCTTAAGAAATCATATAGCACATAAAGGAGAAACTATTCTCACTAAAGTCCTATTGAGTCCCATACACATTCTGTAAAATCTATTCATGCGTGTAAGCTACCCACAAGGTTCATACCAAGTAACAAGGACTGTGCTAGTGTAACAACTCTTTATTAGCGAATTGACATGTTGTTATTTATAATCTGTCTACATATGTAATGTAATGTAAATATTTATAGCGGCTGCACAAGTCATACACTTTTTAACAAAGGGAATAGTAAAATTAAATGAAAAGTGTACAAAATTGTGACGAGAATCCTGTAGATCCATGGTCTCAGGGATTCAGGAACAATGACCACAATAAAATTTAAATCAAACTATCTTAAATGTCTCAACATTGATTAAGCAATCATTCATCATAAACAAGAAACCATTCTCAACATAGTCCAATTGAATGCCCCCAACACAATTTGTAAGATCTACTCATTATAGTACTAAGTTAACTAGTAATGGCTATTAATGAATCCATTGAATTGGTACGTTCTTATTTGAGTCACTAAAGAACCTGAGTCAAGAGCTCAAAATTTGTGCCATATCCCATAGATTGATGGTATTACAATATATCTGATACCGTGACAACCATAAGGCACTCAATAGTCACTAAAGAACCTGCGTCAAGAGCTCAAAATCTGTGCCATATCCCATAGATTGATGGTATCACAATATATCTGATACTGTGACAACCATAATTTTTCAAGTCAAACTTATCTCAGGCATCTCAATGTTGCTTGAGCGATCATCGCAAATAAAGGAGTAACCATGCTCATGGTGGTAGTCTCACTAAATACAACTACCCTATTTACAAGATCTATTCTTCATCTAACACTAACAGTTGCCTGAGACCCTTTCATGGTTTATCACATTTACTTATTTACTTAAAGTACCAAGAAAATTAATCTTCATCTAACATGAATCGATTAACAAATAGAATCCCGAATCGGGTTAATTCCTGACTACATCTTTTTCCAAATATGAAATGAAAGCAACACTATACCCTGTGTTGCACAGGTTGGGTGTTGGTGCATGTATAACTGCATAAAAGGTTAAATCTTTTTAACTATGAACAAAGTAGTGCAAAATTGAGTACAACTAGAATTTGGAGAGAATCTATGTAACTATCAGTAGATAGAAAACCTAGCGCTAGTACCAAATTAGTTTGCTTTTAGCAACTTGTCTAAACCATCTATAGCATGATCAATACAACAATAAATGAGTTGATTGGTTAGACAAATGATAAAACTTCAAGACAGTTTTGGGCTCTCCTATGAAGTTAGGACCTTTCCTACCAATGAATAAAATCAAGAACACACCACAAAACTAAAAACAATTGACTACAAAACAAGAAAATGAACAATGAAACGAGGATAATACAATACAATATGATTTGTCGACAAGATTTGCAAACTTAATTATTCATTGAAAAAACAGAGTACCTGTGACTTTGCAACATCAGCAGCTTCATCACGTCCCTTAAGTTCTTCCATTTACCTACAATCCTCTTCAACTTTTTTAATACGATTTATAGCTACAAACAAAATATTTCCCACAAGAAGGACAATTACAAATATGCCGAGAGATATTTTGATGGCTGAAAATGGTAGCTTTGGGTCATCTGAGAATCTGCAATAGCCAAAAATAACTGGTCTTAAGAAAATCTTAAGACTTAGAAATTCTACCTTATCAAAATCAACAAGGACTTAGTATTTTTCCTTGTCAAAAGGAAACAATTTGATAGTACATTGAAATTAAACCAAGTAGATCCCTTGTGCCAAATTCAATATTCAAAGAAGGATTCAAAAGCCAACCCCATAAAAATGATTTGAAGGAACTCAAATTCAGGGACAATCTGACTTCCTCACACACAGATCATGCAAAAATTCACAAGAAATGCCATCCAATAAAACTCCTTACACACCACTGACTATTCAAAATTCACAAGGCATACTAGCAATGCAGTTCATGCTTTCTATCAGGATCTCCAAAATCCAATTCGCTTATATGGTGGCTATTAGATCCCGTAACATAAATCAGCACAGGAAAAGATTTATTGGTTGTGTCATATACATTTACAATGATGGCCAAGTTTCCTGCAAGCTGACATAAAAAATTCTATACCAACGATTCTACATCAAAGGCTCCACCCAAGCACCTCGAAATATTAGAGGAAATACTTTGATAAGTCATTTTAAGGAAATAACACATCAAACATAAAAAATAAAGACTTAAAATTGAACAAAAATGGCCAGTATCCATTTCACCAACACAAATTCCTGAAAAACATCAGTCCACTGTACAGGAACCAAATAACACTGACTTGGGACATTTGCACTAAAATCTGAGCCCATAAATAAATATTGTTATGATTGTAAGGCAGAGGGATTTGCAGTTACATTTCTTTTGTGTTACAAAATAGAATATCTTCTGCAGTTACATTTCTTTAACAGACAACACTTTCACCCAGTGCTAGAAAAGGTATCCAACAGTTTGCTTCTTTAGGATACTGTGGCTGTGAGGCAAGGGGTGGTTCTACCTCTTCTATACCATATAATTTATGAAGGTTGGGCACTTGTTTTCTCTCCAGTGCACCATATTTCCCACATTATTCACCCAGGTTTGTGGATAAACAGGTCTTCAATTATGCCAACCTATTACAAGCTGTCAGGAGGATATCCAGCATTACATCACAGGTCAGTTACTGTTGTTTCCACCACAGGATTTGCTCAGATTTTTCCTTCATTGTTGTTGGGATGCTGCTGTTTACACTCAAAACTGAGTTTCATGCTTATTCAAAGCACTTTTACTAATGATCTCCCTCAAAATACTTCTCAGACTTTTTTCCTCACCACTGTACTTGTTTACAATGTTCCCAGAATTGATAATCACCATGATTTGCTGCTGGTTTCACTCATATGAATACCCAGAACCTACTTAAAACTGCCCAAATTTGAAAAAAACAAGGTTTTATGATTGTTGACTGTTATTGGAATGCACATGGACAAGTTTAGCATACCCAGGCTATTAAAGAATGTTCCCAGACTTGAGATTGAAGAAAATTTACTACTCCTTAAAGGTCAGAATATGTCTGCAATATGCTAAGATTAGCCCAGAATGAGCCCAACATGCCTCATCTTGCTCTTTGGAGGCTGCAATATACATCAAAGCAGCACAGAAGTTGAGATTAAGGGCTGTCTTGTTGCCCAGAACTGCTTAATACATTCCCAGATATGAGAAATGGTCTTATCATTGTTGTTCTAAGAGTGAAAATGTTCTCAAAACTGCCCAAAAACAACCATAATGTTGTTGCTCGGCCATGCTATACCAAATCATCAGCGACCAGGGTATCATCATCAATGTTGTTAGACTTGAAATTGGCAAAGACAGAGTTGGCGACTCAAGAAAGACTCATTTAAGACTCGGCAAAAAGAAATAAAACTCAAAATATAGTAAATTTTGTGCACAAAAAAACTAATGACAATTCTAATCCATATAAGTTATAAAACCACATTTATGAAAAAATTCATTGGATCATCTCATAAAAAATGATAATACAAAAATTGATACTCCATATTTATATTCAAAATAGTGAACTGAAAAATGATTTCATGAACAATGTCTCTAAGTCCAATCTTAAGTCTCATGCATGACTACGAGAAGTAGAACACCTAGAATAGAGCCTAAGGGAGATAGTGCCAACATCACTAGATTGAAGCAACAACTGTGATGCAGGTGTATTGAGTGTTTCTATTTCAGAAAATGGTACACTAGAGGGATCCTCAGTCTCCTCATCAAGCCAACTCAAATCATCAGCAGGAAATTCATCCTCCAAGACCCAATCAGAGACTAAATCAATCTTATCCAAATAAAAATTGGATCTCCAGATCCTTTTCCCACAATGGTTTTGTGAGCATCTGAAGGTTGTAGTATATGAAGACCAATTCTCCAATGGATCATGCTCAAACCTATTGAGCGTTTTGGTGTAGATGTGCTCAAATACTGACCAATTGTGCTCAAAACTTGAAGTGCTACAAGGCTGACACATAAGTTGAAAATATTGGGGCCAAGTGGGTAAGACAAGATGCAACAAAGACAAATGATTTAGCTGGTGATGGAACTCCAACATCTGTTGTACTTGCGCAAGGTTTAAAAGCTGAAGGTGTAAAGGTGATTTGTTGTCACTAGTGTTGTATTAAGTTTTTATTCATTTTTATTGGTCCTTATGGTGGCTGGTTTTCATTATTCTAAATTCAATGCTTCAGTGGGTTTAAGATGGTATCTGAATGGAAAAATGCTAATAGCATTGTTGAAGAAGAATTTGTGATCTTCTTGTCAATTGTCGAGCTTGAACTTGAGCTTTAAGAAAAAAAACCAACAGACAAAGCTTCCTCGTATTTTAAGATTTGTGAATAAGAATCTGAATCATAAACCTTTCCGTTCAGGTTGTTGCAGCAGGAGCAAATCCTATTCAAATTACTAGGGGCATTGAAAATACAGTAAAGGCCCTTGTTTTTGAACTCAAGGGTTTGTCAAAGGAGGTAAGTCCTCACATTTTGAGTAGGCAGGTTTTTTTATTTTGGTCTTGTTAGATCTTTAATGGCTTTAGTTTCTTATTCTATGGAGCACTTTTAACATGGGAATAGTTGATTCAAAATTGCCATTTAGAGTTTTTTGAAGATTCCAGGGTAGAATGTTGAGGAATCTCTTGTGTAACATTTGGGACTGATTTTATCTGTAAATGGTTATGCACGTGAACACCTTGTAAATTTGTAATTTGTATTATTCTCCAGGTTGAAGACATTGAATTAGCAGATGTTGTTGCAGTGAGTGTTGGGAATAATTATGAAATAGGGAACATGATAGCAGAGGCTATGAGTAAAGTTGGGAGGAAAGGTGTCGTGACACTTGAAGAGGGAAAACAGTGCAGAAAATCATATGTATGTTGTAGAGGGAATGAAATTTGATCGTGGATACATTTCTCCATACTTTGTGACAGACAGTGAGAAGATGTCTGTGGAGTACTATAATTGCAACGTAATTGATGTGAATGAAAGCTTCTTCTTGTGTTTTGTGTTTTGCTACTATTTTTTACTGCTCCTTTAATGAAGATAGAATAGAAATAAATCACATAACCCTCATCTAAGTTGCTAAATTGTTTCCCAAATACCTATCCTTTGTCTGTCATATACTTATGGTACACCTTCCTGGTTGTTTTCAGGTTGGTGTTGGTTTGGAGTTTGTACATAATTTTATATTCTATGCATTATGAACCTTTTGTTATTTCTGTATAGTATTAGATTTACAACACTGATCTAAGGATCAAAAAGAAATATGAACACTACTAAGAAGAGGAAAAGGGTTGCTTAATTTCTATTCATGTGTGCATGCTTTTTTTTGCTACTTAGATGGCAAAATTTTGGGAACAAAATTCCCAAACACTGTCAACCCTAAAGCTATTTCCTTTGATATGATAAAGGAAAATTATGGAATACATAACTTTGGTTTGTCGAAGCACCCAAAATATGCATTTAATTTCTAGAAATTAAAGGTTTCTTACTTGCTGTTGTGTCGTTGCTCATATTATAGATTTTTTCTCCTCTGCTCAACTTGCCTAGCTTCAAACTCCTCTCTACTCAAAAATGGATGAGCAAAGTTGTAATTACCCATTACCATAATCCATATATTCTATGAAATTTACAAACTTGCTCAGTTAGAACAAATGTATTTAATCTTATCTAAAGTCAGAATATTCAAAATTGAAATGACTCCACAAACTTAAGAGTAAGACTAGCTCGTAATAGGTAAATACTTGGAAAACAAACTCACTACAAAACTAGGCTTCAAAAACAATTCAGGAACGTGGTTTTTAGTCTAGGTTTGGACATGTATAGTTTTTTTATTTTACAGGTCAAACTTGAATAAGTCTTGCACAACTCACCAAGTATGGCCATGTCCACCAAACCTGCCTAATACTAGTAAGACTAGCAATTTAAGATGTGTTTGACCATGTCTTCAAACTTAACAAGTTATGGCCAGTTTGACCAAGTGTAATCATCATGCTTGACTCAGCAAGTCAAACTCAGGTAGTCAAAAGACTTGGCCAATTCTTGTAAGTACGATCCTATATCTAAAAAACTCATTTAGATATAGTAAGATAAATCAATACAAAATAACACCTCACCTTTGAACAAGAGGGACAAAACCTAGCATATATCCTTATGCTCCATACATATCCATTGGCATAATATGTCCACTAAATGGCATGTCAAAGGGATTAGGTCCATAACCCATGTATGAGACACCACCATTACATGCCATGTAAGCCTCTGGTCCCCACTGTGCACCAAGCCAAGAATTATATGCAATAGGTGCATCATATGGCATCATACACTCTTCAACACCAAAATCCTGTGATGCTCTCCACTGCATCTCATTGGTTGTAACAATGATAAAGCACCTAACATTCATCATTTACAAATCCATCCATTGGCTTCTAATTAGGAAAGAAAAATATAGTGAAATTAGAGAATACAACAAAAAAAACATCCTATAACACTTTCCAATACATTAGTTTCCCAAGTGAAAAGCAATATAAAGATGACTTACTAGTAGAGAGTTGTCAAGCTCACTTATTTTTCTTCTTTCTTGCTGAAAACGAGCAAAGTTTGAAGTGCATGAAAAACAATGCTACAGATATATACGTACTTATCATGGATAAAAAAATCCATAAAGCCATAAATCCAAAAGAACCACCCCAATAAACATGCTAAGTAATAACTACTTGGCTCAACAACATGAAACTTCTGTTGAACCTCTTCCTCAACCAATGGGGCACTCTCCTGCGATAATGGCTCTTTTGTGCTCATAGACTCACGTGTTGCCTCAAGCGGCTCAGCTGTTTTTGTAGAGCAGTTTTTCTCTAATGATTGTTGTGGCTGGTTAACAGGTGGCTTCTTTTCAGAAATGTTTTCCTTCACATTTGGCATGTACAACCTTGAAGGAGTTGTGTTTCCCTCCTTTGCGCATCCTGAAAGAGAAGGAGATGAGACTTTAGACCTGGCACGCCTGGCTGACTCCATATATGCAACAGAAAATACTTGGACCATCAGATAGCCATAAGTAGGTAGCTAATATCAACTTGTACTCATGCATACTTTTTGGCTGACTAATATACCTTGAACTTGTAGCAAGATGCTAGCATTTTCTGTACTACTGGTGTTGGTCTCCAAAATTCAATTTATGGTATCTCGAAGAGCCTTATTTGGTAATAGATCATCTGAAAGAATGTTTGTTACTCCACATACACATATGGACTTTGATATGATATGGTCCCTAATGCCTAAAATAGATGGAAACAAATTCAGAGGTTTAAACACTAACAACATGTGTTAGACAAAAACATAGACTATGAATCACACAATCTAGAAAACATCACACCAAAGTAATATCTATGTAATTTTTCTCTGATTATCTTACATTTGTCACATTAGCTATTGAAACGCCATTTACTAGTCAGCACAACATCTTTCATTACTTCCTTGCATAATGGACAATGCAATTCAGGTGGCAGTTCACCAACAGAACGGTTAGATGGGAACCCTTCAACTTCCTTTCCAAAAGCAGCTCTACATGACAAATTATTTTAATCAGCAATGAAAAATTGAGAAGCAATGCATAGCCAATTTCATAGACCTTCCACTTTATAGTGTTGTCAATGATGAAGGTTTGGTTCAAATGACTTACTCGTTAGGCCTCAAAACTGCAACTGCCCCATTTGGTAATCCATAAGAGCCATCGGGAGTATCAACAAGCATTGATTTGAGAATGTCAGTTGGAGGCTTCACTCTTTTGAGGTCAAAATTTGGATCCACGTTTGTCGGACAATGCTGGATGAAATGTCCTAGAGAAAACAAATAAGATGGTGAGAACCCATATCTAGCCCATTAGCCATGCTCTTAATGAACAATTTGCATACAAAGTTACTAGACATGATGAACATACCGGGTAATTTACATCTATGACAAACATATCCTTTTGGTGGTGTTTTCCATTCCATTCCACGCCCTGCATCATTAATTCATCATAAAATTCCTTTAGACCTAAACTACCCATCCAAATCTAAGCAAGATCGACAAGGTGAAAGTAAAATTTCTACATTTGTCATCTCTACCAGTTAATACAAAAGGAAAACTGTCTTTACTCAAAAATTCAACATTCATGGGTTTCTACAGTGTTGGCAAACTATGAACATACCTACAGTGAAACAATTTTTGGCCATCTTTCTATTTGATCATCAATTAAACTCAAAGGTGGAGAAACCACTTTATTTGGATTGGATTCTCTTTTATTGTAAGAAATAACCAGACCTAACATGCACTTCAAACCTTTGGAGTTTCTAGGAGCATTCTGAGCTTTGTACTTGCACATAGTTCCCTTTAGTATCCTATCAATTAGAAATCAAATCTCACATGTCTACTCTGAATTCACTTCATAGACAATAAACCTTTCTATTCAATTTTCCCCATGATATGTAGTATGGTCTGCCCATAGCGACAATCTCTTTAATATTATAATTAAGTTTTTTTTGAAATAGAGTATGATCATGATTGTGTTTCCCAAGTTTCTTTGAAACAAATACTGAATGCCGTTCCTGTCATTTAAATTCATCTGTCAATCTGCATAAGAATGGAATTTATCGACATTAGGTCAAATTCATTCATCTAAGATAATTTTACTTAAATGAAAAAAGGGAAAGTTTGAGGTATTAATATCTTCATAAATGTATTCATAAAATTGAATTTTTAAGTAATAAATTTTAACTAACTGCTTGCAGTCAATGCTTTATCTCAGATTCATAACTTCCACATTAATACAGGCACAATTGAAGACATAAAACTAATGTCAATTTTGAAAGTGCTTTATCTCAGATTCATAACTTCCACATTAATACAGGCACAATTGAAGACATAAAACTAATGTCAATTTTGAAAGTGCTTTATCTCAGATTCATGACTTCCATGTTAATATGGGCCCAATTGAAGACAAAACTAATGTCAATTTTGAAAACTTAAGAATACCATCATTGTGGTTTGGAAGTGAATAATATATATTTTAGATTTGTATGAACATTACTACATGACTGTATTGTTTGATACTACCATATATTTCCCTAAACTTCATTAAAATTTAATTGTATAACCCTCATTGTCAAAATTCATGTTACAGGAACAAACGTCCACAGTCCACCCTATCAAACAAGCATCTACCTACCATCTAATCGCATGCAACCTTCACAAAATACTAACCTCAATTCCTCCAACATCCTCCATCCTCCATGAAAAATAAATTTCATTGTCAGCAGAAAATCCCGTTCTTGGTTCATTCATATTCTCTTCTCCACCCACATCATCGTTCATTCATTCATTAAAAGAATCAAACCTCAGTCATATTACTTAAGCAACCTTAGTGCCAAATTCAACTTCAAATTGAGGACACCAATTTTGCATTAGCCAATCCATCAAAATGTTGTTAAAAATAATTGAACAACTTTTAAGTGTGCACATTTTTATAGTTGTAAAACCCAGACACTAAAAAATAATAAGAATCAATTATAATCATCCCAGAAAACCAATTAAAGCATAGGAATATTGAATCCTTGAGAGGGTGAGAACATAAATGAAAAGATCGCATTGTTTCTATTGTACATTTAATAAAATGTGACAACGACAGAGCACATAAGCCAAACACACATTGGCAAGTTGACCTCCCATGAAATAAGCAAACAAATAATATCTCAAAATTCTAGTAAGAACACTAAGCTAACGAAAGATAAACAACAATCCTAATATATTTACCAAATCCTCTTACTGCTAGACCCCTTCCTCCAGCACCTCTGCCAAATCCTCTTCCGATATATCCTTCTTGTGTTTGCTTGCAAAGATAGCTGAAAGTGTAAGGAAGACACCTGAAAGTATTATTTGTTATACTCCAACTTGTTTTCTCCTATTAATCTTATCCCTTAAATTATTCTCAAGCAATACACCAAAAAGGCATTATAAACAACCCATATATGTCTCACTGATGCCACTCCAATGCAGTTGAATCAACAAGAGCCTTAATCTTGCTATTTTTGTTAGCCTTATTTGTAAACAATGATTGTGAATTTTTTGTTGTATTGCTTGAGGCACTTCAGGTAGTGAATAGAGATCATTACCAAATTCATCCCACTCTAAATCATCAGGCTACATGTTTAAACTATAAATAATTAATAATCTATTATGTAGTCTTCAGTGATAGATAGTCATTGTCTTTGAGAAGTACAAAGGTGTGTATCCTTACAAATTTGAATTGAGAAGAAATATAAGTCTGAAACCCATTCTTAGGTAGTAAATCTTGATCTTTGGGTTTTTCAATTTCTTTTGGCCTGTAAATAACAACAATTATAATTCTAATCTCAGGATGATTCATCTATCATGTGTACTAGTCCAGCTAAATCTGAACCACAAAATCAACCATTCATAATGCTGAGAAAATTGAAACATCATTCATACACCATACTAGATTATAGGAACTGGTAGCATATCCAAATAAATGCACTGCAAACTCGAAGCCACCATTTACATTGTAAAAACTATAAATATAACCTAAACAGGCACATAGGTGAAAGGGTGTACTCTTCTTTCTTCTCTGTTGCAATTGGCATGCGAGGCCTTCCCAGAACTCGGTGCACTAAAACATATGTATTTTTTGGCAGCCGCATTCCTTCATCAAGATATTCTGAAATAAAAAAAATACATAAGCTATATCACAACCTACACTAACCATTGGAATAAAGATGTCTTCAAGCCACTTCGAAGGTTTAGTCCTAAACAAACTAAAACTGGGGCAAATATATGGGATATCTACCACCCAAACACCCACTATGGCAACAACAGTTCATCAACATACACCACATATCAAACACCTAAAACACCCACTATCGCAAACTGCGATGGGGTAGCCAAAATATTAGTCATATATTTGTAGAAAAAAAATGGAGGTTTTATCATTGAACATAAAATAGTAAAACAAGGCTCAAATTATAGATCTTGAAAGTCCAAAGAGTTCTTACCCACAAATGCCGAACAACAGAGAAGGCACTCCATGGGCAGGCATCCGAAACCTTCAAACCACATGCTCTCCCAGCAAATCACGGGCTCTTGTTGCTAAAGAAAGAATATTTACCAGTTAATTGCAAATGTTGAACACCACATAAACAAGGTTTCAAATCACAAGCTCTCGCAGCAAATCACAAGCTATGGCGGCTGAAGAAAAGACCTACCAGATTCCGAAAGAGGAGGAAATTAGGTAGATCAGATTGGAAATTAAGAACTCAAGACAAAACCTTAACAATGAAAAATGGATGGAGGGTCTATCCATACTCTTTTTTACAAGTGTTTGTTCACCAGACTACTTGGATAATCCTTTTTCCAAGTTAGCATAATCTTTATCTTGCATTTGAGCAATTTCTGAAGCAATTTCAGAGTTCTAGGGTTATACACAAATTTTAATTAAAAAAAGGGTGATCAAATTCAACCGAAAAAAGAACATTACAAACTCATACCAAAGAGAAATTGTTCCAATTACAAAAATAACAAGCAAAATAACATTACAAGACTAAATTGGCCTATTGAAAATGTACCTTGAGATCTATTCATACAGTCCAGAAACAAGACCGAGAAGATCAAGCTTCATTTAAAGCAGATTCACCCCTCATTGTTAATCCCTCTGTGCTATGATTAATTCCAAGATTATTTGGCACTCTAACAGCAACTAGTACCCAAAATGATATCATCATCTGATTCCTAAGTCACAACCCCAAGGGATCAATAGATCCCTTCCTTCTTACAACTCAAAGTTGTCTTCCAGCTTCAATGTTTGGGAAACAACCTCCTCTTCATAATCATCGATCACAAAATAGGGATTGTGCCCAATCGGACGGAACCTGTAACCAATGAACACATAGAACGCAAGGGTTACCAATTCTCCAGCCATGACACTAGTCCAGGCATACCGGTAAGCAGTTATGGTGATCAGAGCATAAACTACAACACGAGTGAAGTAAATATAGTAGACCACCACAATCTAATACTGTCTGAACAGAGTCAACTTCATCAAATTCACAACTGCCTTGCAATCAGTATGTGCAGGCTGGTGCAAATTATTTATAGACCAGATAATGGGGAACAAGACAACACAACAACAGATCATGTAAACTAGGAGAAACATCTGGTTCCAGGCAAGCCAATCCTTGGCATACGGCCCAGTCTCATCGATCACCATAGTAGAAATATTGTCTAAGACTTGCAAGGGAATGAAAATAATGAGAACTTTCTTCTCCTTGCCTTGCAGGTAAGGTTTCAAGAAGGACCAGCCGGTGCCAATCAAGACAATCAGGGTAAATAGCATAATTCCCTTCAAAAAACTGAAAATATAAAACAGAACATCCCATCCATGGGTTTTTTCAGTTCTCTTAATGAAAGACTTGTCCTCTTCCTCGCAGAGGAGATTTAGAGCTTTCAGATAGACGAGGGCGGCCATGAATACATGGGTCCAGTAGGTCGTAAGACGGTTTTTCATAACCACGTAAATCCAAATCCCAACCAGCGCAACAGATATCAAAGACGGTGAAAAAAAGATTCGACAGAAGGGTTTCACCGACCGAAAGATAATGCCTGGTGCCATCACCGCCCCCCTCAAGATTATAAATAACTATAGTTACATCCATTGAAACCACGATGTCACAGATACAATTCGCAAAGACCAAAGTAAACTGGTTTGCTTCGAGCTTTTTGAAAGTTTTGTTGAAGGGAAGTGAATTCTCCAAATCCTTAAATGTAAGGAGGGGTGTGATGAGCTTACTCTCGAGTACACAACGAATTTCTCCATGTTCCAGATCTTGCAAGACATGAAGCCAGGCATCTCTGGTGCTCAGGAAGAACCCCATGGACTCCAGGTCGATATCATTCTCCTTGATGGCCTTGTACGAGGAATCCTTCACATAGATTTCTAGGAGGCCTCTATGTGTGAACCTGAATTCCTCGAAGGGAATGATGAAATGGTAGTTGGATCGAATCTATGAATGTCGGATTTCAGCTGAACAAAAGGGAAAGAACCCCATCAAAAATACCATGATTTCCATTGCAGAAACCCTTGAATTGGACTCCATCCTGAAGATCTGAGATGAATATTTCATTGCATTGCAGCTACGTCCCGGTGATCACCAAAATGTCGTGCGGAGGGAAGAACATAGGGCAAAATGGCCATAAATTGAAACATACCTTGTGCCATTGAATCCTTGAACAGGGTCACTTTGGGGTTGAGTGAAATGTAAGATTGCTCTACATTGGCACCCACCACTTCACGTTGGCGCCAAAACCCAAATTGTTAAACTACACTAATATGATAGAATGAAATTTGTCTTTGTTTAACTTGAATTCTACAATATTTGTATTTGTTTAACTTAATTTTTTTATATGTTTTAATAGTATATAATAAAAAATTACTTATCATATTTGTATTTGTTTAACTTAATTTTTTTATATGTATTATTAGTATATAATAAAAAATTACTTAGTATATTTTTTTAAAATTTTATATGTATTATTAATATATAATAAAAAATACTTAGTAACATTTTTTTTTAATTTATAATGTAAATAGTTTAATAATTAATATTATTTATAAATAAAATATTTAAAAACAAATATATATAGGTATATTTGTATAGTTATTTTCAAATATAAGTAATAGCTCACTGCTAGGACATTGTCATAGTTAATTTACCGCTAGGATATTGTCATTATTAATTTGGTGTTAACAGTGGAGTTGTAACACATGAGGCTCTGCAATTTACTAAGTTCTAGGGGGTCTATGAATCCATTTGTAGTCTTAGAATTTAGTAAAATATACAACATTGTCAAAATTGTAATTTTTCATTGCCGAACTGATCCACAACTAAAAATGACCAATTGTTATGTGGTCATTTTTTTCTAGATACCCCGTGACCAAATTTGGTCATTTATCTTGGTCTTTTTTAGTTTAGTTTTATCATGTGACCAAAATTGGTCATTTATCTTGGTCTTTTTTAGTTAGCCCGCTTAACTTTATCAATTTCGGTTATTTATCCCTTGAAAAAAATTGTGGTGACCAAATTTTTGGTCTCCTGGTCACTAATCTCTCATTTTGCACTAGTGTTGCGTGCCACTTCTCTTTTTCCACTATCTCTTGCGTATTTTCAGCTAGCTGAAAATTTCAAGACTAGTGCTTAAAAGTCAAAATTTTGACTTTTTTTGCTTTGAAAAACATGCAAATTTTCCACTTTTAGGCTTGCTGGTTTTTCTGTGTTTTCATTAATTTTCAATTCTATAAATTCAATTAAAAATAAGAAATTTTTCAAAAAATTTCCAAAAAATTATTTTTTTCAAGTTTTTGTACTTTTTCTTGAAAAACGTGCAAATTTAAGCTGCTTGTTTTTTGCTGATTTTTGACATTTTTTTGCTATTTTCCAATTCTGAATATTAGCCTAAAAATTAGAAAAAATTTCAATTTTTTTTTTTGAATTTTCATCATTTTCTTGAAAAATGTGCCATTTCAAGCTTGTTGATTTTAGACTATTTTTTTGCAATTTTCTGCTATTTTCTAGTTCTGGAAATTACCTAAAATATTTTAAAAAAAACTTTAAAATTTTATTTCTCAAAAAAATTCAAATCATTTCATTGAAAAACGTGCATTTTGCATCATAGAAGGCAAGCCTTTCCTTTCATTTCCAAGGTCTGATTTTTGGTCTTGTTTTTCTATTTTGGGCTCTTATTTATCTCATTGGGCACTTATCATTTCATTCACTTTCATTTTTTCAAATCATAAGTTGAAATTTGGTTTCTTAACACTTTGACTAGTTGTTGTTTAAAACTCTTACTTACATGTGAACCAAGAGCAAAATCAAGCAAGAAAAAAGCAAGCAAAGCTAGATCCAAAAGACAAGGATCTGGACCAAAAAAACCTTTATCCTTTGTACAAGTCATAATAAGGCTTCAAGTTCTCTTGTTTAGCCACTTTCTTCATTTTCAAGAGTTAAATTCCCTTATCTTGAAAATATTAATGAAATAAGGCTAAGTGGGATAAAGCCTCCCATAGTTTGTGTTTCTTCCCATTTGGGAAAGAGTTTCTTAGTGTGTTCTTTAGCTTAGTTTCATTTTTAGTACTTAGATAAGCTTTTCATTTTGCTTTAGAACACTAATTGCTAGCTTGGATTTACTTTTCACTAATTGCTAGTTTCATTTTTTGTATTTGTTATTATTATTTGAGCTATCACGTGTGTTCCTTGTGTATTCTTTATCTATCTTTAAAAGGAACCAAAGAATCTTGAACTTGTCATAAGATGAGTCAAGAGACCTCTCTGTCGAAGAGCATAAGCATTGCATTTTTACTGCATTTAGCATATAGATTAGTTAAAGTCTCTTGAACCTCTGTCATAAGACAAGTTAAGAGCACTCTCTGTCGGAGTGATTCATCTGTGTGCTCTAATTAAAATTCACAACTCATCACTCCCCTCTAATAAAATTTGAATTTATTCGTTGTTTCTTTGTCGTAGTATGCTCTGACCAGCCTAAAAAAAAACTGGATTACACTCATTAATGGTATTGGACTGATTAATCAGACAAGATTCAACATAATAAAACTTTCAACCCCATAACCAACGCATTGGCTTTGATTCGATAAATACTCAGGTAGTGGGCAAATTCCAAGTGGGGACACCGAACTGCTCAATCTGGACACTTGCTAGTTAAATTCTCTGAACACCTAGCTTGTGAGACAGACCGGCACCGACATGTCTTAGAACAGAGCAGCCACTGAAAGTATTTCCGGTTATATTTCCATAGAC
The DNA here is from genome assembly GCA_001517045.1 of Pseudotsuga menziesii. Lineage (NCBI taxonomy): Eukaryota > Viridiplantae > Streptophyta > Pinopsida > Pinales > Pinaceae > Pseudotsuga > Pseudotsuga menziesii. Next base: position 54,442 of record LPNX010606118.1, read on the forward strand.
ACCTAAAAACAATATTACTTAAAATACTATGAAATCAACCAAGAACAATTTCAAAACAATCACATAAACATTATATCGAGGCTTGTATCTACAGCATCCCAAGCACTCATTGACTCCATTTGGCACTGGTCTTCAAAACTTACATGTATTACCCTGATTTGGACCATTTGTCATTTAATTCTTAAAGTCATTATATTGTGGATGCTTATTTAAATTCCAAGTCGTCATATATTGTTTCATCTTGATATTTGTGTTTTGTAATTGCAATGTGGATTGCGTATTTTATTGTATCTCAAAAAACTCCAAAACAACACCCATCTGCATCATAACACAAAAACACTTAAAAACATAGAGCCATCGAAAAACTCTTTGTTAGGGACTACCCCCCTTGGCTTTGTTAGGAGTTAGCCTAAACGGAGGAGCTGTGATTCAAGTGACAGTACTTGGCTCATTGCTTGCCCCCAAGGCCACACCTTTCCCGCTTAGGGAAACAATAGCCAAAAGATTTCTGCTGACGGTGTGCATTCACCGGACAATAGTATTGATCATTCTTTTGTTGGAATAAAAGAAAAGCTTTGGAGACTAAATTGTGGAATGTTTTTCATGTGTTGATCATCATTATCATGTTTCTTTTGGGGTGAACTGCTATTTTTTCAAGTTTTGCATTTAAATGTTATCTGCCTGAATGAATATTGGAATAATAGGAATATATCATTGTAAGTTTACTTACTCCTATTTTGCTACATATGTTTGAATAAGTTAATATTTGCATGCTAAATAAGATTATTTTCATTCTATGTCATCTATTTCTCATATATATCTTCAGATTTAATGAGTTTGTTTGCAGGATTTGTTGTTTAGCTTGCAAGTTTGCCGTGATTGAAAGAGTCGTGGTTCAAGTTTGATTACACCGATTTTCCAACAAGATTGCGAAGATTGTGCCTCCCGATGCTTCACTAGCAAGTCTCTTTCATAGATCTATTCCAACAACAAGCACTATTATTTTCCTCTTCTTCCTTCAAAAATTATTTTTTCTTCAAATTGGTTACCATTTAAAAGTCTTATTGTTTAGATCTATCTCATTAAGTAAAATCATATATAGATCTAGTTAGTAAGATCATTTTTAAGATTATATCTCAGTTTTATTTTGCATGCAAAGTTATATTTAAAGAGATGTAGTTCAAAATTACCTTCTTTTGCAAGCATTACAAAGTAAATATTTAGCTTGTTTAAATGTAGTTTAGTTCAAAGTTTAAAAGATAAATCTAGAAATTGGCTGCATATCATATTGATTGCCCTAAAAGGCAAGCCAAGATCCCAAGTTAATTTTTTGACATTTTTACTTAGTTTTAACTTAGATTTATTTCACATTTTAATGTGTTGTTTAAAGTGTTTTGGGGCACTTGATACTAATAAAAGCTTTCTGGTTTTTAGTAGGTCCCTCCAAAACGAGGAGGAGGTGTTGTCCGAAAATCGATTTTTGGGCCATCCAAAGAGTCCCCGGGGAGTCCCCATCTTTCGTGTTCACTTTTGGATTGTTTTGTAAGCACTTGGGTTTGTCTTGTATAAGTACCAAGTGGTATTTTCTATCAAGTTGTAACCGAGTATCATAAAAAACAACTCGAGTAGGCTCTTTCGAGCCCACTCCCCATCCCCCCTGGGGGATCCACGTCGATTTTCTTTTTTTTTCATTTTTGTTTTTTTCTATATTTTGCTTTAGTTTACTTTTATTTATTCATTTGCAAGTAGTGTACTTTGTTTGATATTGCAAAATTGTTTACAACTTTCAGTTTTTCAAAGTAATACTACTACTTACCCCATGATTTGTCAGGTGACCCGAAAGGGGAAAGAGATCTGTGGTAGATTAATTGAATAACCCTTTTTTCTTTCTTGCACTTTAATTCTAAATTCAAAAATAAAAATAAAAACGTTAATAAAATCCACCACTCCTTTCTTTCCCAATTGCGGTTCACTTGAACCGAAATAGATTCTTGGAGGTCACTTTTCTACTTTTAAATAGCTAAATGATTATTAAAATCATTAAAATCCTTTAGACTCCATTATGTATGCTCTGCACCACTATGTTTCGCCTGAACAGTTAGCTACATCAAAAGCAACATGGGTGACTAGATAATTAAGTTTTCACGCCCCAATTAACCTTCCAAGCAAAAATCCAATGCCTCGAATTAATCCGTTGCGGTGGCAAAATCCACAAAGGAAGTGGGAACAACTGGGTAGTGACGTAAAGACACTGTTAGGCTACACCCTTGTTGGTGTAGTGTTGAACATGTCTTTGAGACTCCAACCAACCCACATATTCCTTGCGGGGATCCACATCGGATAACGTTTTTGGACATACTCCTCGTACCTTCAGGTATATTTGGAGTTCCCTCGTTTCCTTAAGTTAATCAACTCATCCCTGCATTAATCTAAAATTTGAGCAAGAGAACTTGCAACATTGTTTTTTAAAATTTTTCAGCAATACAAAATCATTTTTATTTGTGGACTCCATTTATGGCACTGGTTCTTTACTTGATATAATCATCTATTTCCACATGCTTTATATATCATATATAGATCTTTATTGTTGTTGTGTTTTAAATTTTGTTACAATATCTTGTGTTAGTTCTGTTTATCAAACTCCTAAATAACTCATTCATCACCATTACATTAAGCCTTAACATAGCAACTAAATAGGGTATACCCCCCTTGGCTTTGTTAGGAGTTGGCCTAAACGGAGGAGTCAAGAACACGGTGACGGCCTTGAATCAAGACTTTCCCCCAAGGACACACCGAGTGGCTTGAAGATTTCTGCCACATTTCCCCTTAGGTGTGTGAAAGGCAGCAACAAACAATCCATGTTTTGGGTGATGAGTGATGGTTACTACTCCCCTTTCATATGTTTGAACAAACTAAGTTCTCTTGGTTTAAACAGTCCCAAAATTTTCAAATTCTTCCTTAGCATAACGGTTCGAGTTTTTGTGCTAATACAGTTCGAGATTTTTGTGCTTGACGGTGTTTTGGGTGGTGGTTACTGCTTCCCTTTCTTCTACAAACCTTTTGATGATGGAATCAAGCCTTGTACAATTATTTCTTTGGTGTCAAAATAGTCCACAGTCTTGTACACAGTCCTAAGTTTGTTTTGACTAGGGTTTTCTACAGAAGACATACACAACCCAAGTGTGAGTCTTAAGGTATGATTATGTATACTCTATGCAAACTCTGATGATGATGCATTCCTACACACTATGATGCATACTCTTTGATCATGATAATGTATACTTGTTGACACTACGCTATGATGATGAAGTATGTTGTGATATGATGATGCACTCCTATAAACTGTGATGATGTTAATGCATACATGATGCAAGCTATGATTATGATGATGATGTATACTTGTTGACACTACATGATGATGATGTTGATGCATGATTTCCCTAGAAGATGACAAGTATTGAGCACTTTGAAGAGACTTTGATGTGACATTCAGTGATTGATTAACATACTTGATTGTCATTGGTTGATGACATGTCTGTGACTGTATTCATTGATGACTTGACATGCTTTACTCAGTCAATACAAGACCAGTGACAAAGTGAAGAAGACATGACAAGTTGATGGCAGCAGTAGTGTATTAAGCAAACCTTTGATGACTTTGATGACTTGGTTGTATTGAGTAGATGAGCAACAATATATTGAGCAGACCATTGATGACTTAAATTCCTTGAGAAAACCTTTGATGAATTGGCATGAGTCTTGAGAAACAGAATTGGTTGATGATTAACAGTAGTTGATTGAGTTGGATTGTGGACTGAGGTGTTGATGTGTAGAGGTACATGAGGAGAGCTTGATGATAGTGATGCAAGCTGAGTATTGCACTTGAGGTTTGGATATTGTTACCACTTAAGTTTTACTTGGTGTTTTTTTGTCAAGCGAGCCGATGAAGTAGAACAAATACATTTGTTCATGATTAGAGTTCAGAAGTGTGCCAACCTTTTTTCTGGGTTTTTGTTCAATTTTTTTTGTAACACATGTTCATACCCCCTTGGGAAAATTGTAAAAATGTCCTAGCATGATAAATTTTTATAAAAGGCTTAGATTCCGAGACTTAAGCATCAAGCTGACTAGCCCAGAGTGTTTTTTCCCTTGGTTATTATTGGTTGTTGAACAAATGACTAATCATTTCTGAGTTTTTCACTCACACCTCCAAAGTTGGGGTAGTTGTCTTGGTGTTTCGGCCTTAGCAGGTTATTAGAGCCTTTGTGTTAGTGTTTTTCAACATGCTAGGAATTTAAATTGAGTCGTATTAAAATGTCTTCGTTCTCCCTAGATTTTTGTCTGATTTTGAGAAAATACATTTTTCTCACAAAATTAGACCATTTTTAATTGTTTAATTAAAAAAATTCAAAATGTAAAAAAAGTCAGATGTGGAGTCCGTTTTTGGCATGGGGACACTCGTTTTCACACTCATAGTGTCCTCTTTACCCCATGGAGCACTTTCCACATCAATCGAACAACCAGAACACCATGTGGAGCATTATTTAGCTAAAGATTCGTCAAAATGTCATTCTAATGCTAAATTACGACATTTTGGCACTAAAGTCAAAGGTTTGAAAAGTGAAAACAATTAAAATATTAAGATGTGGAGATGACATGGCACGAGTCTCCATAAATCATGGGACCCTCTTTTCCATGTGATAGAGTTCAAAATTTTGTTAAAAACTTAAGTTTGGATTAAATCAAAGATGAAGTCACATTTTTTTAAAAGGAAGTGGCAAGTATGGTAAAAGGGTGACATCAACTCCATGAGGGGAAGCACTAAAACCAAAATAAAGCTTGCGTTGGAATAATTGGTGGACCCCTTTTTACATGAAATTGGTTTTAAACTTTGGTTTAATCTATGCGATAATAAATGATTTATTTAAGTGGTGACAACAAGCATGTGGAGAAACCGCTTGCTCCAAATGAAGTTGCGTTGGAAGAAGGGTGGGTCCCTCTTCATGAGGAATTAGAAAACCATTGGTTATATTTTAGTTATGATATGACATCTTTTGAAATGGAATCGCAAGCAATAAGGGTGATGCTCTATTATAATGTTGTGGACTAAGCTCGTGTCAATGGTGAAGGATACACTAATATTGGCGAGGGGATTGATGTGCTGGAAGCTAATGAAGAGTCTTGTGAGTTAAGTGAGAGAAGTTTCAATCACCTTTGCAATTTAACTCAGTCCAACCTCTCTTCAAGTTTAGATAACTTTGGGTTTATCTTCAATGTAGGTATTCCTCTAGGGGCTTGCTCTAGCTATAAATAAAGCAACATTTCTCTCTTCCAAGCTCGTTAGAATTGTGGGAGGAATGGTTGCTATTGTGTAATATTGTATTTATAATTCATTGTTGGAATAAAACCGAAGCTTTGGAGGCTAAATTGTGGAGTACTTTTCATGTGTGGATCCCCATTATCATGTTACTTTTGAGGTGAACTGCTATTTTTTTGAATTTTTGCATTAAACTATTGTATCCCTGAATGGTTATTGGAATCATAAGAATATATCATTGTAAGTAAGTTTACTGACTCCTATTTTGCTATATATGTTTTAGTGAGTTAATATTGGCATGTTAAAAAAGATTATTTTTCATGTTATATCATCTTTTTGGCATGTGTATCTTCAGATTTAATGGTTTTGTTTGCAGGATTTGTCTTTTAGCTTGCAGGTTTGTTGTGCTTGGAATAACTATGGTTCAAAATTGACTCCATCGATTTTCCAACAAGATTGCGAAGATTGTGTCCCTCGGTGCTTCACTAACAGTTTTCTTTGCAGATCTACTACAACAACAAACACTATCTCTTCCTTTTTCTCTTCAAATATTAAAATTTTCTTCAAATTGGTTACCATTTAAGAATCTTATCGCTTAGATATATCTCATTAAGAAAATTATACACAGATCTAGTTAGTAAGATCTTTTTCTAAGATTAGATCTCAGTTTTATTTTGCATGCAAAGTTATATTTAAAGAGATCTAGTTCAAAATACCCTCTTTTGCAAGCATTATAAAGGAAATTTTTAGCCTGTTTAAAGGTAGTTTATTGCAAATTTTAAAAGATAAATCTAGCAGTTGGTTGCATATTATATTGGCTTCCCTAAAAAAAACCAAGATCCCAAGGAAAGCTTGCTTTTCTTGGTTAAATTTTTGCACTTTTTCACTTAGTTTTAACTTAGATTTTTTTTACTTTTTATGTTGTGTTGTCCAAAACACTTTTTGGGCACTTTATACTAATAAAAGCTTGCTGGTTTTTAGAAGGTTTGTTTAAAAAGGTGAGGAAGTGTTGTCCAAAAATCGATTTTTGGGCCATCTAGAGACCCCCAAGGGTTGCCCCATCTTCCGTGTTAACTGTTGGACTGTTTTGTAAGCCCTTAGGGTCATCCTATATAAGAACCAAGTGGCATTTTCTATCAAGTTGTAATCGAGTATAATAAAAACCAACTCGAGTATGCTCTTTCGAGCATACTCCCCATCCCCCTTGGGGGATCCGCGTACTTTTTCCTTTATTTTGCATTTCTGTTTTTTTTCTTTATTTTTCTTTAATTTGGTTTTACTCATTAATATGCAAGTAGTGTACTTTGTTTTATATTGCAAAATTGTTTACATCTTTCAGTTTCTCAAAGTAATAATACTACTTATCCCATGATTTCCCAAGTGACCTGAAAGGGGAAAGAGATTCGTGGTAGATTAATTAAATAACCCTTTTTTTCTTTCTTGCACTTTATTTCTAAATTCAAAAGCAAAAAAACATTAATAAATTCCACCCCTCCTTTCTTTCCTGATTGTGGTTCACTTGAACAGAAAGAGATTCTTGGAGGTCACCCTTTTTTATTTTTAACAACAAAACTATTCATAAAATCTTTAAAAACCTTTAGACTTTGTTGTGTATGGTCTAAAATGTTGTGATTTGTCCGAACAGTTGGTTGCATGAAAGGAACGTGGGTGACTAAATTAGTAGTTTTCACACCCCAAATTAACCTCCTACGCGAAAATCCAATGCCTCGAATTAATCTGTTGCGGTGAAAAAATCCACAAAGGAAGCAGGAACAACTAGGTAGCAACCTCAAGACACCATTAGGCTACACTGTTGTTGGTGTAGTGTTGAACACGTCTCAAAGACTCCAACCATCCCACATATTCCGTGTGGGGAGCTACATCAGATAACGTTTTTGGACATACTCCTCGTACCTTCTTGTATATATCGGAGTCCCTTTTTCCCCTTAAGTTAATCAACTCATCTCCACATTAATCTAAAATTTGACCAAGAGTATTTGCAACATTTTTTCTTTCAGCAATACAATAACACTTTATTTGTTGACTCCATTTTGGCGTTGGTTCTTTACTTGTTATAATCATCTGTGTCCACATGCTTTATATATCATATATTGATTTCTATGTTGTTGTGTTTTAATTCCGTTGCAATATCTTGTGTTGGTTTTGTTCATCAAACTCCTAAAATAACTCGTTCATCTCCATCCCACTAAGCCTTAACAGCCTTAGCAATTTAATAGGGTCTACCCCCATTAGCTTCATTAGGATTTGACCTAAATGAAGGAGTCCAGAACAAGGTGAGATCCTTGACTCGAGACTTTCCCCCAGGGACACACCGAGTGGCTTGAATATTTCTGCCACGTTCCCCCCAGGTGTGTGAAAGGTGGCAACATTTTTTGGCGTCACCGCTGAGGATAAATATTTTTATTCCCAGAGTACGACTTTTGTTTTCTTCTTTTTTTGTTTTTTCTTTGTTTGATGAATGCTTAGAGTAGATATTTAATTTTCATCTAGCGACCCTACTGACTTTTTTTAGTTTTTATTTTTACAAAGAAAAGAAAAAAATATTTTTATGAGAGTTCTTAAATGTGTAATTTTATTCTCACATGGTGACTCCATTGAAGGAATAAAACCCTTGTTTCTCAATTGTTGAGATTGATTGTGTGTAGGTGAGTCCACATAACAGTAAAATTTGAATCTCAACTCCATCTTTTAGTTCCAAACATTCTCCATGATTACTAATTCTTGATATGGATATTAAAATAATAGAAAATGTTGCTCAGGTTTTTCGTGATTGTCCTCCCATTGATTTCTCTAGGATCCCTAGATTTCCTAATCATCTCGTTAGTGAAAGGAAATCTACTCCCCTTCTAGGCTTTCGGGGGCATGATAATGATCACTCGGCCAGATTCCATGTGATTTTTCTGTCACATATGAGTAAATACAACATTCGTCATGAGGATCATATGATGTCGATGCTTGCTCATTCTCTACAAGGGGATGCTTCATGTTGGCTTCATGAGTGTTTTCCTGAGAAATCTATTACTTTCCTTGCAAATTTCTTTGAAATATTTTTGAGGCAGTGGCATTATGATGGAAATGATATTGAATCATTCAATGTTAAATAATTCATTAAGACCAATTTAAAATACGTCTTTCCTTGGAAAGAATTTCATATGGAAAATCCTGAGATATATAGTATCAACATGGTGCACAACACTCAGCATTTTGAAATCCATGATGATCCCATTGAGTCTGTGCATGAAGAGCCATTAATTGAAAAAATGTTGAAGACCCTCCTCATGTAACATCAACAGAGAATAGTGATGATTGGGAAGGATTTCATGATTATTTCAATGATGATGATCACATTTGTACTCCATATCTACCTTAGGATGAAACCATTACAGAATCTTATAGTAAAACTTATGATGAAAACCGTAATGTGCATGATGGGACTCCTACCTGTTTTCCATATAACGATGACAACCTGGAAGGTTTACTGCCTTGTGACCTTTTTTCTGAAGAAGATGAGTATGAAAACGAGGACAAATATAACCTAGATCATGATATAAGTGTCGAATACTCCCTTATGTCTGACAAATATGTTGATGAGGATTCCTGGACATTCATGGAAAATCCAATCTATGACATGTCTGAGGAGGAAAATAATGAACCAAAAACTTTTGATGGTTTTTTTGATAATCATCTCTATGGCATATCTAAAGGCGAGAGCATGGATCTTGTATTAGAAGACCATTCACTTACCCTAGGGTTTTCACCAAAAAGAAAAGAAAAGACAAAACACATTCACTTTTGAGACGAGAGTGAAGAGGAGAGAGCCGAGAGAGAAAAATCATTTTCTGAGAAAGAAGAAAAATAGCAGGAAGCCATTTTTATTGGGCATGCAAATCGAGGGAGAGTACAGCAAAAGCAGGGCACAAATTTCGAGGAGGAAGATAAGCACATTTTTTGAGGAGGAAACATTTATTGCAGTCTATCCACATAGTCCGTACTATACAGATTCTGTATAGGGCACATTTCTCGAGGAAAGTACAACGTCAGTTTTTGAGGCAGATATTCAAAACATTTTTCGAGGCAGGTTGGGTGCACGATTTTCGAGGAAACAGATTCAGGAACGAATCCTGAGACATTTATTGCAGGCATGAATCCTGAGGTTATTCCATACAGAACAGTTCGTACAGATAGGTCATACGGATGTCGTACAGTCGGTACAGCAGCAAGGTTTTCGAGGCAGCTTCAGCAAAAAAATTGAGTTTGATTTTTTTCCTGTTGAGCATGGAAAACAAGAGAGAAAAATTTCTCCAGTTGAGATAAGTTGGTTTGGAGTTTTTTCTGAGTATTGTTGTAACTGTTTTCCTGAAAAATAAAAATCTCTCTCTCCTGACAGGTTTTCCCCTTGTGGGTTTTTCCTGGGCAAGTTTGTCAAAAATCTCTGAGCCTAAAATTTATGGTGTGCAATTATTATTTTATTTTCTGTCATTAAAGGTGAGATTCAACATTGTTTTATTTGTCTGAAAATATTGTGCAATTTTCAGCCTTCATGAAATCTGGGTTGGCCGTTAAACATTGAAAATTTTGACACTGAAAGTGGTGGCTGAAAACTGAGAAAAACTTTCATGGTATCAGAGAAAGGTTGGGCATAAAATTAAATTATTGTAGACAGAAAGTAATTTCCAGAACTCAGAAAATTTCTTTTGGCAGTGAGCATCAATTTGTTGAAACTTGAACTTTGTAGAGATAATGGCTACTGGACTTAGGATGGAGGATAGGCTTGATGGGGCTGGGAATTTTGTCCCATGGAAATCTAAGATATTGCTTGTGTTGGAGGAAACACTACAGCTAATTCTATTGTTATTCCTACTTCTACCGATGCGATAACATTGGCTGCCTTCAACAATAAAGATATTAAAGCCAAAAGGATTATCCTAGGTGTTGTTAAAGACCATGTGATTCCAAACATTTCGAGGAAAACTCATGCATATGAGATGTGGGATGCTTTGACCGACTTGTTTCAAAGCTCAAACGAGAATAGAAAGATGGTTTTGAGGGAGAAGTTGAAAAGCATCAAGATGGTCAACGGATAGGTTGTGATATCTTACTTTACTAGGGTCTCTCAGGTGAGAGATGAGCTTGCAGCAGTGGGAGAGGTTGTTCCTAATGCAGAGCTAGTGTGGATAGCTATGAATAGGGTGTCAAAACCTTGGCTTGTGTTTGTGGATGGTTTGGTAGCTAGAGAGAACTTACCTACATGGAACATGATATGTGATGATTTTGTTCAGGAGGAGACTCGAAGGGGTCTTATGCATGGCATTGCTTCTACTAGTAGGGAGCATGAGGAGGATGTGGCTTTGACAGCAAAGGGGAAGAATAAGTCCAAGAAGGGTCCCAGAAAGGGTGGGGCCAAGAAGCAATATGGGAAGAAGAAGGATTTGAGCACTGTAAAGTGTTTTGCTTGTAAGAATATGGGGCACTATGTTGGGAAGTGTCCAAACAAGAAGAAGAAGAAGAAGCAACAAACAACAGTTTCAACAGAGATTGAGGATTTTACAACGATATTTGAGAGAGAATTTTCTCTTTGCACTAGACATGTTGATAGAGAGAGAGCATCCATCATCACCAATGCAAATGTTGATAGTGAGAGGGAGTATTCCTTGTTGATAGACCATTCTTATAGTGCATCCACCACCCACACATGGTGTATTGATAGTGGAGCTTCGAGCCACATGGTAGGTGATCGAGAGATGTTCTTAGAGCTTTCATAGGCAAAGACTAATGTGGAGGTCGTGTTGGGAGATGACACTATTGTCAAAGCAGTTGAGTGTGGGACCATTACCTTTCAGAGGGAGTCCATGAGTCTCGTGATTTTAAGAGGTGTACTATATGTACCTGGTCTAAAGAAAAACTTGGTTTCAGTTTCCATGATCGAGGATCGGGGTCTTGGGGTGTCCTTCCTAGATGGACATGTGCGTGTGTTTCCCAAGATTGCAAGACTATCTGCTTCTTACACCATTGGATTCAGATGTGGGAAACTATGCAAGCTCTTGTTTTAGCCTCGGCATGCTTTGGCACATAACAACAGTAGCGAGCTTTGTGAGATGTGGCATAGGAGGATGGATCATCTACATCATCCATCTTTGTGTATGTTGAGATATATGGTTACAGGGTTTCTAGAGTTCAACACGGAACACAATGAGGTATGCAAAGGGTGTTCTTTGGGAAAGTACACCAAGGCTGCTTTTCCTAGAAGTGATAGCAGGTCAGGAAGGGTTCTTGAAATGATACAATCATATTTGTGCAGAACTATGTCAGTTGTTTCCCTAAGAGGATTCGATTATTATGTGACATTCATTGATGATTCTTCCAGGAAGACCTGGATCTACTTTCTGAAGAGAAAGAAATATGAGGAGGTCTTATAGAGGTTCCAAGAGTTCAAAGCTCTTGTGGAGAACCAGACAAGGAGGAAGATACAGGTTCTCAAATAAAATAACAGGGGTGAGTATACCTCCAAGGATTTTGATGGATATTGCAGACAGGAGGGCATTAGGAGACAGTTGGCGGTTCCATACACTCTTCAACAAAATGGAGTGCAAAAAAGGAAGAATAGATCGATTGTTGGAGCAGCTAGAGCTATGTTACATGATTAGTCACTTCCTTTCTTCCTTTGGGAAGAGGCATTTAGTACCATTGTTTATCTTCAGAACATAAGTCCCCATCGTGACGTGGGGAAGAAGACACATGAAAAGAGTTTCACAGGAAAAAAGCCTGAGGTGAGTCATTTTAGGATATTTGGTTTTCTGACCTACTCTCATGTCCCTTCTGAGAAGAGGACAAAGTTTGAGCCCACCGTAGAGAAAGGAATCTTTTTGGGGTATGATGAGACTTCGAAGGTCTTCCATATTTATCTTTCTTCTCATAGGAAGGTTGTTGTGAGGAGGGAAGTAATATTTGAGAAGGAAGGGGCCTTCAGGAAGTCTAGAGAGTCAGAGCAGGGAGAGAAGCAGGTAATTTCACAGGTACTTTTAGTGCAGCAGAAAGGTTCACATGTTTTCAGGGTTACTGGACCAGATAGTATAGGCACAGGTTCTCAAGTTTCAGTGGTTCATCCAATAGGATCTTCGGGGACAGGTTTTGGGTCTCAGGCTATAGGTTCACCATATAGAGCTTCAGGATCACAAAGTTCACCAGTTGTTGGCACTCCAGCTTCTGGTTCACAGGTTACTGGGGTTTCTACCTCTGGTAGTTCGTCAAATGAGGAAATACTAGTGTGGGAGCAGCCTTCAGGGAAGTAGAAGCATAAGTGGCTTTAGGATACCTTGAAGGAAGCTCAAGAGTTTGGGACACCCAGGGAGCCAGTGAGGGCTATTCAAATGCCATACATGTTGGGGATGGAATTAGTGGCCATCCTTCATGATTCATAGCCTTCTACTTTTGAGGAGGCCTCCTAACACCATGTCTGGAGATATGCCATGATGGATGAGTACCATTTCATCATGAAGAACGATGTTTGGGAGATAGTTTCGAGACTTGAGGGGAAGTCAATGGTGAGACTTCTTATTGGATTTATAAGCTAAAACATGTTGTTGATGGTAGTGTGGAGAAGTACAAGGCTCGGTTTGTGGAACAGGGTTTTTCACAGGTTGAGGGAGTTGATTATGATGAGACCTTTGCGCCAGTTTCTTGTTATACTTCGATCAGGGCATTGATTTCCATTGCTGCAAAAATGGGTTGGAAGATCCATTAGATGGATGTGAAGATCACATTTCTCAATGGAATCATACAAGAGGAGGTTTATGTTGAGCAGTGTGAGGGATTTGAGATTCATGGGAGAGAGTCTCATGCTTGTAGGCTGAAGAAATCCTTGTATGGGCTGAAGCAAGCTCTGAGAGCTTGGTACTCTAGGATTGACTCTTACTTGCAGCGGATGGGTTTTCAAAAGAGCGAGGCAGATCCGAATATCTATTTCATATTGGTTGGATATGATCCGCTCATTATTCTGTTGTATGTGGATGACTTATTTATCACATGAGGAGAGAGACCTATTGCAGCTTGCAAAAAATATCTTGCTTCGGAGTATGAGATGACAGACATTAAGTTGATGCACTATTTTTTGGGATTGGAGGTTTGGCAGGAGCTTGGACATATTTTTCTAGGACAAGGAAAGTATGCAGTTGATATTCTGAGGAGATTTTGGATGGAGGATTGCAGGTCGATGTCTACACCGATGGTCACTAATTGGAAGAAGCTTCATGCTTCTGAGGGAGAGTTGGTGGATCCTACACTATATCCTCAGATCATTGGTTCTTCAATGTATTTGGTCAACTCTCGACCAGATTTGTGTTTTACGGTGAACACTCTCAGTCTGTTCATGGTTGAGCCTAGGCGGGTGCACTAGATAGTTGCAAAACATGTGTTGCGTTACCTTGCAGGGACAATGTAGTATGTTCTGGAACACAGGAGATCAGATGGGATCAGATTGATTGGCTTCATAGATTCATATTGGGAAGGCAGTGTGGCAGACCGAAAGATAACTTCTAGATGTTGTTTCAATTTGGGCTCGACAACAGTTTCATGGTTCAGTCAGAAGCAAAAGTCTGTTGCTTTGAGTTCTGCAGAGGTCGAGTATATGGTAGCCAAACATGCCAAGTTGCGAGGCACTGTGGTTTCACAAGTTATCAGTTGATTTATATGATCAGGAGCTAAGGCCTACATTGATTTACTATGACAATCAGAGTTGCATCCAACTATTTGACAATCCAGTCTTTCATGACTGGTCAAATAATATTGAGATCAAATATCATTTCATTCACAATTATGTTCATAGAGGAGCAGTGACTTTGCAGTACATTTCCACTTATGAGCAGGTTGCAGATATTTTGACGAAATCTTTGGGGAGCAGCAAGTTTTTCTTCTTCAGAGACAAGTTGGGAGTGGTGCAGAACACCTTCCTCGGTAAGAGGGAGTGTTGATTTTTGTACCTATTAAAGTGTTCCCCTAGGTGTTCATTTAAAAGGGGGAACTAAAGTGACCCTTGCATTAAATGGCTTGAGATAAGCATTTAATTTGACTTTAGAGAATAAAGTCACTTTTTGGAAAAATTTAAGTGAGGTGAGTGAAATTAATTTTAAATGAGATTTAATGAGCATTTAATCTCATCCACTCATCCTATCCAATCTCAACCGTTGGATTAGAAGACCATTGACTTACCCTAGGGTTTTCACCAAAAAGGAAAGAAAATACAAAACACATTCAATTTTGAGACAAGAGTGAAGAGGAGAGAGCTGAGAGAGGAAAGCCATTTTCTGAGAAAGAAGAAAAATAGCAAGCAACCATTTTTCTTGGGCATGCAAATCGAGAGAGAGTACAACAAAAGCAGGGCATGAATTTCAAGGAGGAAGCATTTATTTCAGCCTATTCGTACAGTTTGTACTATACAGGTTCCGTACATGGAACATTTCTCAAGGAAAGTACGAGCTTAGTTTCTGAGGCAGATATTCAACTCGTTTTTCGAGGCAGGTTGGGTGCATGGTTTTTGAGGGAGTAAATTCAGGCATGAATCTCGAGGCATTAATTGTAGGCACTAATCCCAAGGTTGTTTCGTATAGCAGGTCATACGGCTGCCATATAGTCTGTACCACAACGCGGTTTTTGAGGCAGCTTTAGTAGAAAATTCTGAGTTTGATTTTTTCTTGTTGGGCATGGAAAACTAGACAGAAAAAATTCTCCGGTTGAGATAAGTTGGTTTGGAATTTTTTCTGAGTATTGTTGTAATTCTTTTCCTAAAAAATAAAAATATCTCTCTCCTAACAGGTTTTCCCCTTGTGGGTTTTTCCTGGGCAAGTTTGCCAAAAATCTCTGATTTTGAAATTTATGATGTGTAACTATTATTTTATTTTCTATCATTAAATGTGAGTTTCAACAGTGTTTTATTTGTTTGAAAATATTGTGCAATTTCCAACCTTCATGAAATTTGGGTTGGGCATTAAACATTGAAAATTTTTTACATTGAAAACAGTGGCTGAAAACTGAGAAAAAATTTCAAGGAGCATGTAGTTTATCCATATGATCAGTTTGAGCCATATATTAGTATCAATAATGAAGACAAAGGGAAGCAAAATAGTCAATAACTTGATACCAATGATGAGGAATCTATCACATCTGACATATATGGGAAGGATGACTATTGAACTTTTATTGAAAATCCAAGCTATGGGACTTTTGAAAATATTTTTGAAAATATCATATATGATATATCTAACGAGGAGAGTGTTCATTATGAGACTTATGAAAGTTGTAAAGAAGAGCATTCAGAATTTTCATATGATCAGTTAGAGTTGTATTTGAGTATCTTTAGTGAGAACTTGGAGAAACAATGTAGTGAAGAGTCAGGTTGGGTGCAACTAATTGAATATTTTCAGCCTTTGTTTTCACATACAAATGTTCCTTATGATGTGGAGCAGTTTGGGGCTTACATATAGAGTTATCAACATATAAGACCTTTGGATGAGTATGATGATCTACCTCATCATACAGATATTTACATCAGTCCTATCCAATCTTGGATAGAAGAAGCCTACAAGAGGACTTGCCAGTTTGGGAAGCAACTCGATGACCTTCTCCATGATTATAATTTCCCGTCCAACCCTCCCATTGTGAATTTTCATGCAGGTTTGCATTTCTTAAATAATGTTTCCTTGCTTTGGCTAATAACTGAAGACACATAAAAAAAAATTATGTTAATAAGATGCTTAGGTGGTTACATTGGATTTTTTATTATACATAACCTTTTTTATATCATGCTTGACAGACTAGGAAAATAAGTTCCTTAAAGCAAGTATTTACTTTCTGCATTTCCGTGTTCTACTTAAGTATAATAAAACTTTTTTTTCAATAGTTAGCTATATTTATTTTGTTTGAATAAAGAAACTTATTGGTTCATTTGGATTTTATATAGAGTTGGTGCTACTAAGGTTTTCTTGTCAAGTTGAGATATTTTTGCAGGTTATATAAACCAGAGAAGCTGGTATTCTCATATCTTCTTATGGCCTTAAGACCAGATCGAACACACATCCTGTAGTTGGAGCCAGATATTACCACCTAAGTTGTACTTGGTGGTTTTTTTTCAAGCAAGTCAACAAAGTAGAACACGTACATTTGTTCATGATCATAGTTTAGAAGTCCGCCAACCTTTTTTCTAGGTTTTTGTTTGATCTTTTTTGTAACACATGTTCATACCCCCTTGGGAAAATTGTAAAAATGTGCTACCATGATAAATATTTATAAAAGGATTGACTTCTCAGACTTAAGCATCAAGCTGAATAGCCCATAGTGTTTTTCCCCTTGGTTATTATTGGTTGTTGAACAAACGACTAATAATTTTTGAGTTTTTCACTCACAACTCCAAAGTTGGGGTAGTTTTCTTGGTGTTTCGACCTTAGGAGGTTATTAGAGATTTCATGTTAGTGTTTTTCAACATGCTAGGAATTCAAATTGAGTCATATGAACATGTTCTAGGTCCCTGTTATCACCAACATTGTAGTTTCATGTGTGAGGTGGATCTAGGATGGATGGTAGAGGGGCAAGCAACTAAGGACGTGGAACCAAGACTTCCTAGACTCCCAAATGGATGGTTGTCATGCAAATCAAGACAAGATTTACTTTATGTTATCTAAGTCCAAGGCAACAATGGGGGAGACCCAGATCTACTCCTGACAAGAGAGATCATACCTAGACACCAGATCAGATCAATTATGGCTTGAGGTACGTAAGGTGTAAGGTAATTAGAAACTCTAGATCCATGGATGATAGTAGTAAGTGGACTAGGGCTTTGGATGAGGGCTTCAGTCATATGAGGGTTGATCCAAAGTGACCTGTAGGGGTAATACTAAATCTAGGGTTAAGGTACTAGCAACTGATTAAGATAACCACTGTCTTGGGAAACATAACTGAGACAGGGTGAGTAAGGACAGAGTTGGGACTGTCTAGTACCAAAGAGATAGACTTAGTGAGATATATCAAAATGTCAGATTACCTGAGTTATCAAGGAGCGGTCAAAATTCAAGGGAAGGAGGTCAATAAGGGGCTATCGCTATGCTTGGAGATCAGTGCCTGTTCAACCTTGGGTAATGGAGTCAGTATCAGCACAACATTTAAGTGAACCCACCTAGGATATGCCCTGATCTATGGACCCAGAAAAAGATTTGGCCCAGAATATTCAGGTTACAGGGAAATCAACAGAAGGAGGGTTAGGGCTAGGGTTTAGAGAGGCATATCTGTAGATCTAGAGCCACCATGAGACTATTAACTCAACATTGGAGTGGAAATGATATCAGGATGGCCCGATTGACAAACCCAAGTCAGAAAATTTTAGTAAAAATCAGATCAGGAAAAGTCAAAATCCGATGAGGGAGGCTAGGAGGCTAAAAGTCAGTTTTTCAGATCTAGGGCTACCTGGGAGGAACTAGATCAGCATTGGAGGTGTTCTAGGATGAGGAAGACCTGATCTACAAACCCATGTAATTATTTTCCGGAAAAGGTCAACTCTGGAAAAAGTCAAATTTTCAGTGGGGCACTGGGGTTTGAGTAGTCAGAAAGGTAGATCTACGGAAAACCAGTCACAATTAGGGAAACGTTGAGGATGATTCAGTGAGGGGGAGGCCTGATATATAAAACCCAGAAATGGTTTGATCAAAGATCAAGCGGTTCCCCAATTAAATATTTTTTTTGGATTTTTATTATTTAGGAGTTTTTTTCAGAAAATTGAAGCAAAGAAGGTACAATGGATTGAGATCTGAAAAAAGGAGAGACTTACGTGTTAGATTTTACCTGGAAATGCTTGTAGATATCTTGAAGATGATGATCCCCACCATCCCGATCAATTTGAGAATATTGAAGTGAGTTCTATGTTTAGCATTTTCCCGAGGAAGTCAATGCGCCCTCTCTCCTGCACAACAAACGTCAATCATATTAGATTTGCTATGACATGAGAAAGAAGCTATATGCTGCAGAAAAATAGCAAGAAGAAATTATAGGTCACCACAACACTAATGAAAACTCCCTGATAAAAAACGAAGACAATCCAAGCGAGTTGAGGTCCCCTTGCAAAAACGCCCAAGCTGAAATCGTCCTCTTGTAGACAAAACAATGATCCCCCCAAAATATAGATCTAATAACAATTTCCCAAATTCTAGGAAGCAAAATACTTTCTAATCAGCATCGAAGAACATCAGATGCAAACTAGATCCAGAAAATATCCACAAAAAATCTTTTTATTAATAAGATCCAAGAGCCAAAGGCCCCTTACAAATGAGAAACTCTTTCCTTTAAATAAAAATGAGAGAACCAAAATCATAACCAATTTCAAAATGAGTGGCTAAGATTAAAATATAAAATGTTCCAATCAATGGTTGAGATAAGCTCAACACACAATAGTCGAACAACCGAAACACCTCATGGAGCATTATTCAGGTAAAGATGCGTCAGAATGACATTTTAATGCTAAATTATGACATTTTGACACTAAAGTCAAAGGTTTGAAAAGTAAAAAAAATAAAATATTAAGGTGTGTAGATGACATAGCATGGGTCCCCATAAATCATACGACCCTATTTTCCATGTGATAAAGTTCAAACTTTTGTTATAAACTTAAGTTTGGATTAAATCAAAGATGAAGTCACATATTTTTAAAAGGAAGTGGTGAGTATGGTAAAAGGGTGACGTCAACTCCATGAGGAGAAGCGCTAGCACCAAAATAAAGCTTGCATTGGAATAAGTGATGCACCCCCCTTTTACATGAAATTGGTTTTAAACTTTGGTTTAATCTTTGTGGTAATAAATGGTTTATTTGAGTGGTGACGTCAAGCATGTGGAGAAAGCACTTGCTCCAAATGAACTTGCACTGGAAGAAGGGTGGAACCCTCTTCATGAGGAATTAAAAACCATTGGTTATTCTTTAGTTATCATATGACATGTTTTGAAATGAAATCGCAAGCAGTAAGGGTGACGCTCTATTATAATGTCGTGGATTAAGCTTGTGCGAATGGTGAACGAAACACTAATGTTGGTGAGGGGATTGATGTGCTCGAAGCTAATGAAGAGCTAAGTGAGTTAAATGAGAGAGGTGTCAATCACCTCTGCAGTTCAAATCAGTTTAAGCTCAAATAAATACAAGTTTATCTTCACTGGAGGTAGCCCTCTAGGGGCTTGCGCTGGCTATATGTAAAGCATACTTTTTCTCTTCTAAGCTAGTTACAGATGCAGGAGAAAGGATTTCTATTGTGTAATACTGTATTTATCATTCATTGTTGGAATAAAAGAGAAGCTTTGGAGGCTAAATTGTGGATAATTTTTCATGTGTGCATCCCCATTATCATGTGCTTTTGAGGTGAACTGTTATTTTTTTGAATTTTTTCATTAAACTGTTGTTTGTTTGAATGGTTATTGGAATCATAGGAATATATCATTGTAAGTAAGTTTAATTACTCCTAAGTTTACTTACTCCTATTTTGCTATATATGTTTTAATGATTTAATATTGACATGTTAAATAATATTATTTTTCATGTTATATCATATTTTAATTGGCATATGTATCTTCAGATTTAATGGTTTTGTTTGCAGGATTTGTCTTCTAGCTTGTAGGTTTGTCGTGCTTGGAAGAACTGTGGTCAATATTGACTCCACCGATTTTCCAACAAGATTGTGAATATTGTGTCCCTCAGTGCTTCACTAACAGTTTCTTTTGCGTATCTACTCCAGCAACAAGCACTATCTCTTCCTCTTTCTCTTCAAATATTAAAATTTTGTTCAAATTGGTTGCCATTTAATAATCTTATTGCTTAGATATATTTCATTAAGAAAATCATACATAGATCTAGTTAGTAAGATCATTTTCTAAGATTAGATCTTAGTTTTATTTTGCATGCAAAGTTATATTTAAAGAGATCTAGTTCAAATTACCCTTTTTTGCAAGCATTATAAATGAATTTTTTAGCTTGTTTAAAGGTAGTTTATTGCAAAGTTTAAATGATAAATCTAGCAGTTGGTTGCATATCATATTGGTTGCCCTAAAAAACAAGTCAAGATCCCAAGGAAGCTTGCTTTCCTTGGTTAAATTTTTGCACTTTTTCACCTAGTTTTAACTTAGATGTTTTTAAATTTTTTGGTGTTGTCCAAAAGTGTTTTTGGGCACTTTATAATAATAAAAGTTTGTTGGATTTTAGCAAGTCCTTCCAAAAAGAAGAGGAAGTGTTGTTCGAAAATTGATTTTTGGGCCATCTGAAAACCCCAGGGGTTTCCCCATCTTCTGTGTTAACGGTTGGACTGTTTTGTAAGCCCTTGAGATCGTCCTGAATAAGAACCAAGTGTTATTTTCTATCAAGTTGTAACCAAGTATAATGAAAATCAACTCGAGTAGGCTCTTTCAATCCCACTCCCCATCCCCTCTGGGGGATCCGTGTCGTTCTTCCTTTTTTTTGCATTTCTTTTGTTTTCTTGATTTTGCTTTAGTTTGGTTTTATTCATTCATATGCAAGTAGTGTACTTTGTTTTATATTGCAAAAATGTTTACATCTTTCAGTTTCTCAAAGTAATACTACTACTTACCCCACGATTTCCTGAGTGATCCGAAAGGGGAAAGAGATTCGTGGTAGATTAATCAAATACCCATTTTTTCTTTCTTGCACTTTATTTCTAAATTCAAAAGCAAAAAACATTAATAAAATCCACCCCTCCTTGATTTCCCGATTGCGGTTCACTTGAACCGAAAGAGATTCTTGGAGGTCACCATTTTTTCTTTTTAACAACAAAATTATTCATAAAATCTTTAAAAACCTTTAGACTCTGTTATGTATGATATGCACTGTTGCAGTTCATCCGAATAGTTGGTTGCATCAAAAGCAACGTGGGTGACTAGATTAATTAGTTTTCATGCCCCAAACTAACCTCCCAGGGGAAAATCCAACGCCTAGAATTAATCTGTTGTGGTGACAAAATGCATAAAAAAAGTAGGAACAACTGGGTAGCATCCTCGAAACACCGTTAGCTACACTCTTGTTGATGTAGTTTTGAACACGTCTCAGAGACTCCAACTAGCCCACATATTCCTTGCGGGGAGCCGCAACGGATAACGTTTTTGGACATAATCCTTGTACCTTCCAGTATATATGGAGTCCCTTTTTCCCCTTAAGTTAATCAACTCATCTAGACATTAACCTCAAATTTGACCAAGAGCACTTGCAACATTTTTTCTTTCAGCAATACAACACTTTATTTGTGGACTCCATTTTGTCACCAGTTGTTTACTTGTTATAATCATCTGTGTCCACATGCTTTATATATCATATCTTGATTTCTATTTTGTTGTTTTTTAATTTTGTTGCAATATCTTGTGTTGGTTTTGTTCATCAAACTCCGAAAATAACTCATTCATTGCCATCCCACTAAGCCTTAACAACCTTAGCAATTTAATAAGGTATACCCCCCTTGGCTTCGTTAGGAATTGGCCTAAATGGAGGATTCAAGAACAAGGTGACAACATTAATTCGATACTTTCCCCCAAGGACACATCGAGTGGCTTGAAGATTTCTGCCACGTTCCCCCTAGGTGTGTGAAAGACGAAAACATATACCTCAACCCTTTCTCAGTTGGACCTAAGAAAACCAGGCCATGTCTTGTCATAAGAGTTGGTGTTCTTCTTATCAGTTGGTGTTGATTGTAATCGCGAAGATTGAAGTCTTCCATTACCATAAATAAAGTTTACATTAAATATATTGTTGTGTCTCTTTGATTTGTTTGTTGTGTTTATGATTCATAATGAATATGATGATGTAATTGATAACATAATGCTTAATAAACTCTGATTTATTAATCGAAGGTACAATGTTTACATTTCTCTCACACTGATTCACCCCCCCTCAGTGTGACCATTGTGTTCAACATGTACATGTGCATGGTACATGGTTGCCTACCTAGTTGGTTAGGTGGTCAACACTCTATACTCACTTTTGAGGATAATTCTTTAGTAAGCCAAGCAAAAAATTAATCCACTTTAAGCAACTCGCCCTTAATAAATCTAAAATTTACCAAGAACACTCACAAAACATTCCCTTTTAACAGTTTTCTTTTATCTTTTCGACATTGGTCTTTATTTGATCTAGTCATTTATTTCAAGTTGATATGCTACTAGAATAATTTGTTTTCATTTTTCTCTTGTTGTAGTTAAATAAACTCCTAGATTTCTTTTTGTACTTAGCTTACTCAGCCTTAGTTACTTTTTAGGGACCACCCCCCTTGGCTTTTCTAGGAGTTGGCTTAGACAGAGGAGCCAAGTGTTAAGTGACACGAACTTGAATCATGACTTGCCCCCTAGGACACACCTAGTGGCTTGAATATTTCTGCCATGTTATCGGAGGTGTGTATTAGGCGACAACAGGTCCCAAAATTCAAATTAAAAACCAAACAAAAAAACTACTCTAATAGCAAAAAACCTAACCTAATCTAAACAATAATCATCAGTAACTTTAAATGGTAATATTAAATTCTTAAAGAAAATTTGTCATTCTCCTTATCTTTCATTTTCTATCCTTCTAATTAAATTTTTAACATTAGCATTACTTATTTCAGGATGTTTGAGAGTGGTTCCAACCTCATTGGACTTCATATGCAAAAGGTAGAATTTTAGATCCCATTCAAAATTCAACAGACTTAACAGTGTTCAAGGTTTTAGGATTACAATGTTTCCTAGATGTATTCTATTATGCAACGTTTCCCTCCATGCTCTTTCAATAGTGATCATGGACCAATCAAGTGTCAAGCCATGAGTCAATAACTGTCAAGATCGAGGTGAAGATGAATAATCAGATCGCTCTATGTGTACATATCATGATCGTTCGATTACATAAATACAAATGCATACTAAAAAAATACACTTTATCTAAATCCGCATTATATCAAGTTGGTATTAACTAACTCCTAAGTGTCTAAATATTCTAACATAATATATGTGATGAATAATCCATCCAAATGGGAGGATTACCTATATTAAGTGGAATTTGCATAAATTAATGAATAAAATGTTTCTTTGATGGATGAGTCCATTTCAAATTTTGTATGGTAGAAAGTGCAATTCTCCAATTAGTTGACTCAATCGAGTAGACAAAGTAGTGCTTGAGTCGAAGTTGCTCAAGTAAATGGAAGAGTAGATGTCCAATATTAAAAGACAATTGAAGCCATTTAAGTAAATAATATTATTTTATTGCTCCTCTCTTTAATAAACATTTGCTTTATAATGATTATTAATTCTTTGGTGTTAGTTTCCATAGTGAGATGCGTGTATTTCTCATGAAGGCACATGGTCTCTCATTTGCATACAAATATATTTTATAATTTGGACATGCGAGTCATTATTTTGTTCATTCTTTCTTGAGTTTACCGATCGAAGCTTAAAACCACAAAATTATGAATAATTATAGCCATGATATTATGAAAAAAAAAGGTATGCCTAGTTTATTTTTCCATGAATTACTAAATCAAGGGAAAGCATGTACTTTCCCTTATTTCAACGATGGTACCTAAGGTAAAGTGGATTTTACATAAGCTCAAAGCTTTGTCGACATGGGGCTCAAGGCCATTACAACAATCTACTTACTAAGAGCTCAACATTTCAGTTGCATGAATTGAATTTTGGCGAGGAGTATAATAATCATCCCTACTAACCACCTAAGCTAGACCCAATTGACAAAAAATATGCCTATTTACAAAAATAAAAAAATAAAAAAGTTAATTTAATTGAAAAATCCCTTGAATCTCAGCATATATATTCTTTGTCCAACCTATGCTAAAGCATTATAAGAAGTGGAATAACACAATGGACTGTTTAGTAGACAAAGGGATCGGATTCCTTAGGTTGTGTAGGACTAGGGGAAATATCGTTGGTGGATCAAGATTGTAGTGGAAATTTACTTGAGAATTTTGAGAATTGGACTATGGGAGAAAAAATAGAGCGAAGACATTGTAATTCATAGCCTCAACTCGGGGGTGGCCTATGTTACAAAAATATTAGATGTACCAAAGAGCCTATGGTTGAGTGGAACGTCCTTCAATTGGTGAAGAATTTCTAGAAGATGAGCGTTCATGACTTGTTTATGAATATGCAAAATTAATCTTTGGATTAATTTTCTAATTTGTTTAATTCATAATGCATGTATTAGTCTACATTTAGAATTATTGGTTCATAATTGAATATATTGTTTAATTATTTAGCATAATGTTGCCTTAGCATTCTTGGATTCTATAATTAGTTAAATATCAAAACATTGAAGTTGTTAATGGTATCAAAATAAAATTTTGGTGTGGTTATGGTGGCTATGGAGTACCCCGTAGCTTCAACAGTGCACAAAGGTCATTGGGTATGTTACATTATCAAAGGCATTCATCTCCCAAAATAGGTTATTGGGCAACTTGTCAATGGTCACTTTGCAGATAATTGCCTCCCCTCACCTTTATGGAGAAAAAAGAATCAATCAATAACACCATGGATGCCTCCCTAAAATATTTGTACTAGCTCTAGTTCCAAAATTTAGTGGATCGAGACCTAGTTCTATAGGCAAATTTTCATGGCATCCATGAATGGATTTCTAACCAATGATGCTCGTGGTGTTAGATTTTCTTATGATCTGATTAGATTATTTAGGATCTTTATTTGAAAGAATAACAAGTACAACAAAATGTATATGATATAAAATATACACAAGACACAAAGATTTTCATTGGGGAAACTATAAAGGAGAAACCCCTGCAAACTTCTTCAGAATAATAAGATGATCAAAAGCGATAATAAGAAATGTTCAAAAACTATCTTTTTCTCCTCCTTTGACTGTATCTCCCTCTCATGCACTTTAGAGAGTGTGTGAGGTGTATATAAATGAGGGAGAGCGCCTCCCTATTTATACCCTTTCAAGTTATTGACCAAATATAAGACTCGAGCCTAAATGTCATCTCACATGGGGCCCACTTCTCCTAGAGAGACCATAATTACATATTACATGATGTTACATTGGGGACTATTGCCCTGACTTACGACAGAGCTTGTACCTCACGGTCTAGACACAATTTAGACATCCTGTAAAGGGGTAACACATATCCCCAATGGGGGTACAACAACATACAACGATAATATACATCAGAATATCTTCTGAAGTTACAAATACATCAACACTCCCTCTTAACTAGGAAGGTATTCTCTCTCTACACAATCATCAACACATTTGGTTAGGTCTTCAATGCGTCATCATCATCACGAAGTCATAGAGTCTTCATTATAGCTGCTGCCATCTTCTTCTTATAATTTGATCATTGTAGCATACTATTTGTCATCAGAAGTTTCTACAGTGCCAACCCTTTTTCATGCTGGATGTAGGCCTAGCCCTCTGCCAGGTCTTCATCATCTCTGCGAGCAAGCCATCAAGTAGTTACATCTCAGGAATTATAATATGCCTCTTACAAAACCTGCAGGATATCCCAAGCCTGATTATATTCCACTGCAAAACCTGAAGGAGCATCACAGGACAGATTACATGCCTTGCAACACCTGTGTACCCTACTATTACCTCATCATATTTAGATAATCTCATCATCACACGAAGCACAATCCAGATACACATAACATAACACTTACATCCACCGGCATGGGAGGACAAGCCTACCACCATCCAGGAAAGGCTTAGCATTTACATCAACGACCATAGGAGGACCAACCTACCACCATGTCGAAAAATATCTAGCACTTACATCAACAACCATGGGAGGACCTAGCCGGCCACCATGTCGGAAAGGCTCCAACACTTACATCAATGACCATGGGAGGACCTAGCTTGCCACCATATCGAAAAGACTCCAACACTTACATCAACTACCATGGGAGGAACTAGCCTACTGCCATGTCGGAAAGGTTCCGGCACTTACATCAACGACCATGGGAGGACCTAGCCTTCCACCATGTCGGAAAGGCTCCAGCACTTACATCAACGACCATGGGAGGTGTTGTCGCACAAAATTGGAATGCGTGTGTTGAAGTCCCAAAAGTAAACACACCAACTCAATTACAAATCTCAAGAAAGAAGCCAATGTCACCACACTCCTCTCTCCTCGCTTCAGGTTGGCTCTTCTCCAACTCTAGGGGGGTTTCCCTAAGGCAAGATTGCTAAGGCAAGTGCAATGAAGAGCAAGGTGAACTGAAGAGGCTGCCTTAGAGAAACAATTGTAACAAAAAAGAAAATGTATTTTGATTGAGTGATGGGAAGGAAGGGAGGATCAGTCCTCAAGGGAAGACCAGTTTTAGTACTAGAAGGGAGAATTGAGTCAAAAGAGGAATCAAGGGGGCCTTTTGTTTCACATAACTGAGATTAATCTAGTACATTCCATAATCAAAGACAAGGAGAATATAAGTATAACCGACTATTGTCTATTACTCCTAAAATCTTTTGAAAACACAACGTCAACAAACAACTTGACAACTGCAAATGTATTCCCAATGGACTAGATTGATAGCCTTCTATGTTAGATTTACTCTACAACTTATAACGAAACCCGCAACCATGAAAGAGATGCCCAATATGTATCCAAAATCCCAACATGATTTTTTTTATTCAGCTATGGGGGAAAATCCTCCCCACTTCTTTCCATATTTTTTTTTCAGAGGAAAAAATACCAGTCTTTGATATTCATGAGAATCAAAAGACATCTTAAACAGTTACATATGAAGAGACTAAAACAGTCCCTTGTACAACAGCCCATATAGGGATATCACCGCAGTTGTAAATCATCATGTACAATACTGTAGCAGCAGTAATAAACTGTAAACAGTCAGCAATACAAACGAATACAACATGTACAAAACTGTAGCAGCAGTAAAAAAACTGTAACAGCCAGCATTTCAAACAAAGACAAGAGTACTAAATCTGTTTCTCATCAGACTTTTTCATCATTCCTGATGTTCACGTCAGAATTCCTTCTTTTAGTGTCCTTTAAACATACCATTCCATGCAAGCACAACTACAAGCTGAAGAACCTATAACCAAAAACAAAAAGTAAATTACTTTTCATATGTCCAGATGCTATAAAATAGAGAAAATAACAGCCATATTTACAATGAAGAAGAGTTGCTTCTTTATAGGCCAAAAATCCTTTCAAATAATAAAGAGAAAATCAAACAATAAAATAATAAAGAACATTTAGGATGGTAGATCCACTTTTCTCTCTAATCTCCTACCTAAAAGATTCACTTTATTAAAGGGAGCCAAATTTAACTATTTGCTCCAAACCAAAAACGGGACCCAAATTAAAGTATATATATATATATATATATATATATATATATATATAAACAAAAGCACTTCCCATTGACACTAAAACATAGATTCTCCTGATTTAGCTGCTCCAAAATTAAGCATGGCCCGAAACCATTGAATTGTGAACCGCTCTAAAAAAAATCGTGAAGCCCGTCCTGACTGGCTGCCATTCATTCTTAATTGAAATTGATTCCAAAATAAGATGACACAAGTTCTAACAGCCTCTCCAACATTCAACTTTCAAACGAATCACCCGTGTGATCAGCTATTTGAGACCCATGTAATCAGCTATTTGATTGTCGCCATATGCATTTACACAAACAGGTTTGATAGCTCCAAGCTCTAGCGTGGATAAATCTTTTGGATTCGGCTATCAAAAATAAAGTGTGGGCCTGTTAACTGTGAAGGTAATCCCGAACAGAGTAGTCGGCTATCAATAAAACTCATGAAATGCATGAAGATATCGAGCGTGAAATTGTTCCTCTTAGCTGAACGTTGGGTTAATGTTGCTCAGTCAATTTAACACGTCAATCAAAAGGAAATCGGGCTCCACACACACCCAATAGATCTCCACATGCACCCAATAGATCTCCATGCCTTTGACCTCCAGCACTGAGTGGTGACCCGTGGACCACCAAGTAGGTCAAGCCAAAAAAAAAAATCGTTGGAAGTGCATGGATCAATTTTGACCTGAAACTATTGGTGGTTTAAATGAAATCATGATTTCACTTACGTCGGATTTTCCAATCGATAGAACAAGCCGAATTTCATTGGAGACCGTGAAGACAGCTACGCTATGCAAGGTGGACATTGTTCCTTATGCTCGGTTATCTTTGCTTCATAACTTCCTGTAACCATGGAGATTCCAACACGAAGCTAACTGACAGTGAATACATCGCCAATTTATTCAATCCACATATTGATGCGAGAGTTATGGTTCAAAACAGAATCGTGTCACCACTAATTCCATGATCAGATACCCCATGTCCAAGGCTCAAAACATTGACATGAGGGTCAATATATATGGCCATCCTAGCATTGATATGTGATATGCTCCCGAACGAGCCAAGATGGGCCTCCTCCAGCTTCTATAGCATTCACAAACCTGCTCAATAATAAAAAAGGAGTAGTCTTCTAGGCCAATTTCAGAGAGGCGCCACTTTTGTCGGTTAGCAATAGCAGTGTCAGGAGCATCATTCCTTAGACCACTTTCAAGACATTTTACAAGCATTGCTCTCAGCCCTGTCAAGGAGTGAAAAGTACCAATCAACTGTTCCATGGCCCTATCTGAAGAAATATTGTTGGACTTTTCCAGCTCGTCCATTCTCTTCTTGGAATCAATGAAAGTTATCAAAGTTGACATACTCTGGGCATCCATTGATGGCTGGATTGATTTAATTTGTTAGTAAAACTTGCTGCATTGAAGAATTCTTTAATTTCATTGTAGAAGATCTAGAGTTTCTCCCCAAATGCTTCACTATATTCTCCATGGTTTCGAGTGACCCTTGTAAGCATTAACTCTGTTGCAATCAGATCTTTTGGACTAGCATTACGATGAAGTTTGTTTTGTACAGTATGCTTGATTTCTTGCTTCAGATCATGTGGAATGTCATTTCAGTGAGCTATATCTCTTATATGTGTCAATGGAACTGAAGCAATAAATTTAGAATTGAAGGAAGGAAAGCAAAGGTGTATCTTACGAATCATAAGAACCTCCTTTCTAAAATACAGTCCTGGCATTAATCTCCACTCGGTTGTCTTCCTTTGACCACTGCTACGCTTTAAATTGTAAGCAAGTTCTTTGATAGCAGTATTCAACATGAAATACGACGGTCGTGAGAGGTCCCTGGTTGTGCTGGCTATTCTCGATCTCCTCTGCTTGCAAACTCCTTGCATCTGATCGTAAGAATTCCCTAGCTGTGCTGGCTATTCTTGATCTCCTCTGATTGCAAACTCCTTGCATCTGATCATGAGAGGTCCCTGGTTGTGCTGGTTATTCTCGATCTCCTCTTCTTGCAAACTCCTTGCATCTGATCAATGGTACTCAACAGAGTCACTTTTAAATACTACCTCACTGTTGTCAAGACACAGAAATATCTAAGGAATTTGATATTTCAAAAAACTAGGCTCAAGACCAGTGAGATTTCACTCTTCAATGTACCAAGTATACAAAACAACCCCTCTTTATCCTTTGTTGCGTGTGAATGCTGAAATTTTTTAGATTGAGCTGCTACAGGAATTCATTGATTTTGTAGGTGAACTCTACTTCAATAGTCCAACACCAAGTTGCTTGATAGTACAGAGATGGCCTTTTGATTAGAAGAATGTGTTGATCATGGATCAGTTCTGCTTGAACAAGGACTGCCTCTAACTTTTCAACAAAAGGATGCTTAGATACCAAATAATTTTTTTTGATCCCCAAGTCTGAACTTGTTACCAAGCCACGAAACAATGTTTTGGATAGAAAACAATGACTCTACAAAACTGCAATAGACTGCTGTGAATGTCTCTGTTCTAGTAGCTAGCATGGGAAGCTTTAAAATTCAAGTCTTTAAATTACCAAAACAAAAATAACATTAGTGTAGCCCTTCATACCTGTATGTGACTTGAAACAAACTCTAAGAAACATGGTACCAATTAGGTGGTAACATCTGGCTCCATATGGGGACATGTGCTCTTGGAGAGAGCACATGAGAACCTCAGTATTTCTGAGTATCTGCAGACCAAACTTCCAAATAAAATATGGAATGCAGTGGGGATGGCTACATCCAAGGACCACCTACTTATTACAAAACAAAGAAAAGCATAGTGAAAACTTTAAATGCTCATGCAAGAGCTTATTCATCCTACCTACTCTAGCTTAAGATGAGACTAGAATATGTTAAGTATATGCATACATCCAGTGGAGCCATTCCTGCATCTCATCAATAAAACCTCTTCCCTTATGTTTGGTCATTAACCAAAACAAAGTCTCATCAAATATATTGTAAATGTGCTCAGGAAATTCCATCAAAGTATGGATGTCATAAAAAATCTCATGCTGCAAACACAAGTCATCTTTCAAATTTTTGACCATATAGCATATCAGAGCACATGCTTCATCAATATAACACTGAAGAGGGCTGAAATAAGCAATGAGAAACCCTTCTTCAATCTAACTTGTGTCATTCAAGAGCCTCTCATGAGGCATATTTACAACACAAGTGTTGTTAGTTTCAAAATATACCCGGGGAAGCTTCTCATCTTCAACATGAAGTTGTTAATAAGATTGGGGCAGCTCCACATCTTCTATTACAGCCATGTCCAGAGGTTGTTCAGAAATATCTTCAAGCAAGGCCCCATGTAATGCTTCATCAACCAGATCTTCATTGGTTAGTTATTTAAGCTCAAGATGGACCCTAGGGATGAGAGCATCATATTCTTTAGCAAGTTGATCAATATCATCCATGGTTCCATCATGCTAGCGAAGGAGAAACCTCTCGAAAAACTTTGCCATTGAATCTATGGATTCATCCAAAAGGCCATAGAACTTAATCATTGCATACCTTTCCAAAGTTATAGCAAAAACGATTATAATATCATCCTCATGATGAACATTAAAATCAGACATCATTTTGCAGAGAGAAGCAATATGATGGGTGGATGAAACATCGTCATTTCCATGGAATTCGGGAAGAATGTCATGCACCTTCCCACAGTCATAGCACTCATTAGGAAACCCACAGATTTTTGAGAAATCCAACGGGATGTAAGCTTCGTGCCAAATATCACGTGGTTATTCCTTGATATCATCAATAAATCAAATAATGAGGTACTAAATCTGAAAAATGTATATAGCCATACCTCATACCAAACTGTGGAGTCGCCAAGGTGAGCTTGAAAGTCTTTCAATGAGTGTGCTCACCTCTACACCCAATAGGATCTATAAATCTGAAAAATGACAAGGGCTATGTCCCTTCGTGGATTTTCCATGTGAGAAGAAGAATATGCAATGTAATCTCCCACAAATGTCAATGAATGATTCGAAAACAAGATCTTTGCTACTCTATGACGTTAACATGAATTGCATAAAGAGCATGAATGAAGCTCACAAATCCATAAGAAGAGAACCAAACAGCATAGACAACACACACATAAAGACAACAAGTTGATAACGGAGTTCATCCAGGATGGACTACGTCTCCGGGCCTGCTTCTCAATAGGAGGCCCGATTTATAATCTCAGCATTAAGGCAAAATAGATGGCAATGATACAATGATACCTTGACGACAATGATCAGGAAGAGAACCGCTGCCCAAAACATAACAAGATTGCTTCCAGCAACTCCGAAGCCTGAAGAAAGTGTAAAACGAGTATAAACACTTGTACCTTCCTCCTACAGAGCTACGCAATCTCCCCTCTCTCCTTTAGCTACAAAGTCTCCACTCCAAAGCATGCCCTGTAAATGGAAATTAACCGGGTTTATATAGGCTTGGCTTGCCCCACTCCACATTCTCCTCATGATTCTTTAGTGACAACAAATTTTTCCCAAGAAGGCATATGGTTCCAACTCCCCACACTTGGTTAGGCTCTTCTTAAATTATGTAGTTGACATAGTTACAACTATGCCAACCACATTTTATATTTTTAGAATATTACAATAAAATTCTTTTCCCCCAAAACCACATGGTTCATTGAACCCACAATATGGTTTTTTTTAAAACAAATTTGTTATAACGTAACTTGTTTTTAGACCCACTTATAACCCATTTTTATAGTTTATAATTCGACATGTGCTGAAATAGAGCACGGGCTCTCGTGCTGGGCGGAGCTCCCAGTCACGCTGGAGGAAGAACCAAGGTCGGGACTAAGCCCCGGCTCCTTTGGGGCTCGAAATTCCACTTTAAATAATATTATTTCCAGACATTATACAAAGAACACTACCAACGCAGTTGGTAAAGGTACGGAGACAGGGTATGGGAGGTCAGGAGTTCGAAACCAGTAGAGCAGCAACATTTTGGTGAACTTCAATTAATATTGGCCAATCCGGTGCTGCCATGTGGCAGTTCCGGATTGGTCCACCTCAACGCCCAGTCAGCTGCCAACTCATCTGCCGTACTGCCAACTAATTTGCGCAGTCACCTCCATACTGACACATGTCGCATTCGGATTGGTCCGTACTGCTGACTGGATTTCCACTTCATCGTCCGTACATGACACGTGTCACATTCGGATTGGTCCCTACTGTTGATTGGATTGACACCTCATCGTTCGTACATGACATGTGTTGCATCCTGATTGGACCGTACTACCACCTGTATGTCTGTACAACTGCCATGTCATATGTTTGTATTGTACAGATGCCATGTGTCACCCTGCCAATGGTGCCACGTGGCACCCCCATTTTGCCAAATTTGCATGTTTCATCAATACAACAAAACGCGATAACTTTCTCACATGGAGTCTGTTTGAGGTGAAACAAACGCCATTGGAATCGTCTCAACGAGCCCTTTGATCTGACGCTAGTTTTGCTAAGATTGGAGGACTTAAAAAAAAATTCCTTCTTGGATCCTCCTGGATCATTCCTCCCCACTGAGAAGCTTTTGGCCTCCAAAAGCCTTTAATAATCAACAGATAGGTGAGGGAATTGCTCTCTCACTTTCTCCTTCTCGATCCACTTGGCTTTGCTTGGATGAGTGCCTCTGATGCCCACTCGAAGATAATAAACATCACCTCTGCGAGAAGTCCTTGTCCTTCTGTCCAGGAAGACATCTTCCTGTAGCTCATCCATGTAATCAGGAGAAAATTCATCAACTGATGGCAATGAGACATTCTCCCTTTCATCCATGATCATGGGAGGCTCATAGAGTTTCAAGTTCTCCACATTCACCACTGAGTAGATTTGCATGTATGGCGGTAGCTCTAAGCGAAAGGCATTCGTCCCAATCTTCTCCAAGATGGTGAAGGGACCATATTTGATGGGCTTGAGGTTCTTTCCTTCTCCGTTCATCCTCTCCTTGCTGATGTGAAGCCACACTTGATCTCCCACCTAAAACTGATGATCAACTCTATGCTTGTCATGTCGAGCCTTGTATTGGGCTTGACTCTTCTCCAACTGCTCTTGCACTGCTTGATGTACCTATTGAACTCTCTGAATGAACCTGCGAGCTTTATCTTCATCCTTGGAAGTGCTTGAACCAACCTCTCTCCCATAAGTCAAGTCCAATGGAGTCTTTGGCAAGTACCCAAAGCATGTCTCAAATGGTGAGCTCTGAGTGGAAGAATGCATAGCTCTGTTGTAGGCATGCTGCACATACTGGATCTGTTCATCCCATAACTTAGGATTCTTGTTGCAATAGCCTCGAAGCAAATGGACAACTGTCCTGTTGACTACCTTTGTCTGTCCGTCGGTCTGTGGATGGAAAGCGGTGCTCCTCTTCAGCTTGGTGTCCATCATACACCATAACTTTGTCCAAAACTCTCCAAGGAATCGGGAGTCCCAATCCGAGATAATGGACGTAGGAAGTCCAAAGTGAACCCATACATGCTGAAAGAAGAGAGAAGCAGCCTGCTCTGCAGTGACCTGCTTTTTACATGGCATAAGAATACACATCTTGCTAAACCTATCCATGACCACATACAAGTAGTCATGACCCCTCCTAGACATAGGCAAACCCCCCACAAAATCCATGGAAATGCTTTCCCAAGGATGGGAAGGAACAGGAAGTGGTGAGTACAAACCCAATTTTCTATTAGTGGGCTTACAAGTAGAGCACATCACACACCCCTTTACATATTTTGTTACAATGTCTTTCATGCGAGGCCAATACACGAGTCTTTGCAAATGAGCCAAAGTCTTACCTACCCCAAAATGCCCTGATACAAGAGAAGTATGAGCTTCTCGTATTACATGGACTCTTTCAATGATAGGAACACATAGCTTGCCCAAATGATAGAGCAACTTTCCTTGCAAATAGTAGTCTTCCACCTGTGTGCCATTGGTTAGCTTCTCATAAATCTCCTTGAAATCATCATCAGTAGCATACTACTCAATATAACTTTCATGGGATAAAGAAGCATTTTTCAAAACAATAGATGCAACAATAGCAGGTCTAGAAAGCATATTTGCCACTTTGTTACTAGTACCCATCTTGTACTTGATCACTAGATGGAATTGTTGAAGAAATCCCATCCACCTGAAATGATGAGCTTGCTGGAGCTTAGTCTGGGACTGGAGATACTGCAAGGGATGATGATTGGTATGGATGATCATCTCCTTACCCATCAAGTAGTGTTTCCACTTCTTGACACTCTGAACCAAAGCATACAACTCTTTGTCATAGGTGGGGTAGTTGATCACTGCTTGAGTAAAAGTCTCTGAATGGTAGCAAATAGGCTTGCAGTGTTGCATCAATACTGCCCCCATGGCATATCCATTGGCATCTGTCTCTATCTCAAATGGCTACTGCAAATCGGGCAAGGCTAGGACTGGGGCGGTGCTGATCTTTCCCTTCAATGTGTCGAAGGCTTTATGTTGCTTACCTCCCCATTGGAAGGCTTTCTTCACACTTGTTAAGGCATGCAAAGGAGATGCTATGTATGAGAAGTTCTAAATGAACCTCCTCCAATATTGAA
>LPNX010606118.1:90051-124138 GCA_001517045.1 Pseudotsuga menziesii
TGGACCTTGCTTGGTCTTGAAGGCCGTCTTCCACACATCACTTTCTGCAATTCTGATCTGGTGGTAGCCACTGTGCAAATCCAACTTGGTAAAGAACACAGCATCTTTCAACTGGTCGAGCAAGTCATCTATGCGAGGAAGCGGGTATCTATTCTTGATCGTGATCTTGTTGAGAGCCCGATAGTCAACGCACATCCTCCATGTGCCATCTTTCTTCATCACCAACACAATCGGTGAACCACATGGAGAGGAGCTGGGTCTGATCACTCCTTGGTCCAACAAGTCTTGAACCTGCTTCTTAATCTCTGCCATTTCAACTGCGGACAACTTGTACATGCCCACATTAGGAAGAGGGGAAACCTGCTGGAGATGGATCTCATGTTGAATCTCCCTTTTGGGAGGCAAACCTGTAGGTTCCTAAAATATTTCATCATAGTTAGCCACAATATCAATCATATCCTTTTTATGAGAAGGATCACAACCTTTGAAAGCATCGGATTCTTCAGCATCTTTTGCTCTCACAACCATGAGCATGTATCTCTTATTAGTGTTGGTGAGTCTCTTCATCTATCCTGCACTAACAAGAGTGGTGTTAGCCTTCATACTGTGAGCTCTCACGATGTACTCCACCCCATTTTTGGTGAGATGGTACTTGTTCTCGTGACAGAAGAATACTGCTTTTC
This sequence comes from Pseudotsuga menziesii, assembly GCA_001517045.1. Taxonomy (NCBI): domain Eukaryota; kingdom Viridiplantae; phylum Streptophyta; class Pinopsida; order Pinales; family Pinaceae; genus Pseudotsuga; species Pseudotsuga menziesii. Next base: position 90,735 of record LPNX010606118.1, read on the forward strand.
GATCATACAAGTATGGTCTTCCCAATACGATATCGCAGATGTCAAGAGGAACAACATCCAAGTCCACCTCATTGATTAACTTTGAAGCAATAGCAAACCTTAACCTGCATTGCTTAGTCACCTATAGCTTAGCATTATCACATACCCATCCAAGAGGATAAGGCTTGGGGTGAGGTTTAGTCTGTATGCCCAACTTCTTAACAACTGATTCTGAGATCAAATTTACTTGAGAACCCGGATCAAATAATGTTTCAATCTTTGTATGCTTAGACACAACTCTGATGTGAAACAACTCACTTCTTCTTTTATCATTTTCTTTAGAAACATGAGTAGAACTTGAACCAGTATGAGGAGTTTTGTTACCTTGCATTCCCACGGCTGTAATCTTGGTTTCGTCACCTGAGTCGGAACCCAAATCTCGTTGCATTGTTGCAACGGTCTTTTTCTTCTTTTTGCCTCCATAATGCTTTGGCCTCTGTTCAGGATGGAACTTCCAAAAACTTTCTTCATCATGCCCATCAATGTTGCAATGTTTGCAATGGGGCTTTCCTCCTTCCTTCTTGGCAGTAGCTGTCTTCTTGCTCTTGTCCTTTTTCTTGAACTTGTGGTTGTTGTTGGGCTTGAAAGGCTTCTTCTGATGGTCTTCTTGCAAATGATTCCCCCTGATGTCAAGATGAGTAGCCTGAACACTTGCTTCATCCACACTAGTAGGATTCAACAACAGCAAAGTATGGCGTAGATAATGATGAAGAGCACCAATGTACGTCAAAAGAGTGTCAGGAGAATCTAAAGCAATATTCAATTCTAAAGCTTTCTTTCTAAATTCTTCAGTAAAACTCTGAACACTCTGACCCTTGCCTTGTCTAAAACTTTGCCAATCCATCATTGCCTTTTGAACATAACCCAACGGATAAAATTGCTTACGTAAAGCAGAAATGAAAGCAAACCACGATGAGAGAAGATTACCATTTGTTTGCTACCTTGCTGAAGCTTGCTTTCCCACCATACAAGTGTGGTGCCTGTCAGCCGAAATGAATGCAACTGAATCTTCACATCTTCTTCTTTGATCTGCTGGACTCGGCAATAGACCTCAATTTGCCTTATCCAATTGTTCAACTTCTCTGCATTCGCTTCCACATTGAACATGTGCAAATCAAACCTCACATCGAGCTTCAATAAGGGCTTCTTTTGAGGCTCTTTGTGAGGAACCTTGGAATGCTGAGAATGAGATGAGGAAGAAGCACTTGAACTTGTGCTTGAAGCTGAAGGTGAAGAGGGAGGCTTAGGAGGCTCTTCGCCACTTCCTCCTTGGTTAACTGAAGCGTTGCCTTCATCCTTCACTTCTTTGTCTTCCTTCTTTACTTCACTACCTTTTTTTTCTTTTGCCATGCGTTTTTCATAGTCTGCAAACAACTTGTCTACCTTGTCAGCCATCATGTAGAAGACCTTGTGAAAGTTTGCCTCCATCTCAATGCGGGCATCATTAGCATCCATCTTCCTCCTTCGGTGTGCACGTCCGATCTCGGAATTGTAAGTCTCTAATGTACCCTCGCCAACTTGCAGTTTAGCCCTCGTGAGCATCCACACTCACAATCCAACGTCAAATAAACCTGCTCTGATACCACATGATCCGAAAACAAGATCTTTGCTACTCTATGACGTTAACATGAATTGCATAAAGAGCATGAATGAAGCTCACACATCCATAAGAAGAGAACCAAACAACATAGACAATACACACATAAAGACAACAACTTGATAACGGAGTTCGTCCAAGATGGACTACATCTCTGGGCCTGCTTCTCAATAGGAGGGCTGATCTATAATCTCAGCATGAAGGCAAAATACATGGCAATGATACAATGATACCTTGGTGACAATGGTCAGGAAGAGAACCGCTGCCCAAAACACAACAAGACTGCTTCCAGCAACTCCGAAGCCTGAAGATGGTGTAAAATGAGTATAAACACTCGTACCTTCCTCCTACAGAGCTACGCAATCTCCCCTCTCTCCTTTAGCTACAAAGTCTCCACTCCAAAGCATGCCCTATAAATGGAAATTAAGTGGGTTTATATAGGCTTGGCTTGCCCCACTCCACATTCTCCTCATGATTCTTTAGTTACAACAAATTTTTCCCAAGAAGGCATATGGTTCCAACTCCCCACACTTGGTTAGGCTCTTCTTAAATTATGTAGTTGACATAGTTACAACTATGCCAACCACATTTTATATTTTTAGAATATTACAATAAAATTATTTTCCCCCAAAACCACATGGTTCATTGAACCCACAATATGGTTTTTTTTTAAAACAAATTTGTTATAACGTAACTTGTTTTTAGACCCACTTATAACCCATTTTATATAGTTTATAATTCGACATGTGCTGAAATAGAGCGCCAGCTCCCGTGCTGGGTGAAGCTCCCGGTCACGTTGGAGGAAGAACCAAGGTCGGGGCTAAGCCCCGACTCCTTTGGGGCTCGAAATTCCACTTTAAATAATATTATTTCCATACATTATACAAAGAACACTACCAGCGCAGTTGGTAAAGGTGCGGAGACAGGGTTTTGGAGGTTAGGAGTTCGAAACCAGCGGAGCAGCAACATTTTGGTGAACTTCAATCAATATTGGCCAATCCGGTGCTGCCACGTGGCAGTTCCGGATTGGCCCAACTCAACGCCCAGTCAGCTGCCAACTCATCTGCCGTACTGCCAACTAAGTTGCGCAGTCACCTCCGTACTGACACATGTCACATTCGGATTGGTCTGTACTGCTGACTGGATTGCCACTTCATCATCCGTACATGACATGTGTCGCATTCAGATTGGTCCGTACTGCTGACTGGATTGCCACCTCATCATCCGTACATGACACGTGTCGCACCTGATTGGACCGTACTGCCACATGTCTGTCCGTACAACTACCACATCATCTTTCTGTACTGTATGGATGCCACGTGTCACTCTGCGAGTGGTGCCATGTGGCACCCCCATTTTGCCAAATTTGCGTGTTTCATCAATACAATAGAATGCGATAACTTTCTCATACGGAGTCCGTTTGAGGTGAAACGAACGTCGTTGGAATTGTCTTGATGAGCCCTTTGATCTGACGCCAGTTTTGTTGAGATTAGAGGACTTCAAAAATTTTGCCTTCTTGGATCCTCCTGGATCAATGAAACACAGTATTCAAATTTTGGGAAGTGGACTTCGTCCCCGACAGCAGCGCCAAAACGTTATCGCCCAAAATTGGCATGCATGTGCTAAAGCCCAAAAAGTAAGCACACCAACTCCATGAAAACTCTCCAGAGAGAAGCCAATGTCACCACACTCCTCTCTCCTCTCTTCAAGTTGGCTCTTCTCCAACTCTAGGGGGGTTTCCCTAATGTAGGATCGCTAAGGTAGGTGCAATGAAGGGCAAGGTGAACTGAATAGGCTACCTTAGAGAAACAATTGTAAGAAAAAAAAAAGTATTTTGATTGAGTGATGGGAAGGAAGGGAGGATCAATTCTCAAAGGAAGACCAATGTTAGTACTAGAAGGGAGAATTGAGTCAAAATAGGATTCAAGGGGGCCTTGCATTTCACATAAGTGAGATTAATCTAGTACGTTCCATAATCAAAGACAAGGAGAATATACGTATAGTTGACTACTGTCTATTATTCCTAAGATCTTTTGAAAACACAACGTAAAAAAACAACTTGATAACTGCAAATGTTTTCCCAATGGACTATATCGATAACCTTCTATGTTAGATTTACTCTATAGCTAATAATGAAACCCACGACCATGAAAGAGATTCCCAATACGTATCCAGAAGCCCGACATGAGTTTTTTTTATTCAACTATGAGAAAAAAATCCTCCCAACTTTTTTCTATCTTTACAATGAAGAAGACTTGCTTCTTTTATAGGCCAAAAACACATTTCAAATAATAAAGAGAAAATAAAACAATAAAATAATAGAAAAAATTTAGGATCATGGATCCACTTTTCCTCTAATCTCCTACCTAAAAGATTCACTTTATTAAAGGGAGCCAAATTTAATTATTTGATCCAAACCAAAAACGAGACCCAAATTAAGGTATATATATAGAGAGAGAAACAAAAGCACTTCCCACTACCACTAAAACATAGAGTCTCGTGATTTAGCTGCTCCAAAACTTACGTGGCAACGAAACCATTGCATTGTGAAGAGCTCCAAAATAGAATCGGGAAGCCTGTCCCGACTGGCTGCCATTCATTCTTAATTGAAATTGATTCCAAAATGAGATGACATGAGTTCTAACAGCTTCTCCAACATTCAATTGTCAAACGAATCACCCGTGTGATCAACTATCTGAGACCCATGTAATCAGCTATTTGATTGTCATCATATGCATTTACACAAACAGGTTTGATCGCTCCAAGCTTAGCGTGGATAAATCTTTTGGATTCGAATGTCAAAAATAAAGTGTGGGCCTGTTAACTGTTGCAACACTCCACCTGAATGGCACCAACTATGAAGGTAATCCCGGACAGAGTAGTCGACTGTCAATAAAACTCATGAAATGTGTGAAAATACCCAGCATGAAATCATTCCTCTTAGCTGAACGTTGGATGAATGATGCTTTGTCAATTTAACACGGAAATCAAAAGGAAACCGAACTCCAGATGCACCCAATAGATCTCCACGTCTTTGACCGCCAGCACTGAGTGGTGACCCGTGGACCACCAAATACATCAAGCCAAAAAAAAGAAATCGCTGGAAGTGCATGGATCAATTTTGACCCGAACCTACTGGTGGTTTAAATGAAATCGCGATTTCACTTACGTCGAATTTTCCAATCGATAGAATAAGCCGAATTTCATCAGCGACCGTGAAGACAACTATGCTCTGCAAGGTGGACATTGTTCCTTATGTTCTGTTATCTCAGCTTCATAACTTCCTATAACCATGGATATGCCAACACGCTGCTCACTGATAGTGAATACATCACCAATTTATTCAATCCACAGATTGATGCGCAAGTTATGGTTCAAAATAGACTCGTGTCATAATTCCATGATCATATAACCCTTGTCCAAGGCTCATAAAATTGACACGAGGGTCAATATATATGGCCAGCCTAGCACTGATCCATGATCTGCTCTCGAACCAGCCAAGATGGGCCTCCTCCAGCTTCTAGAGCATTCACAAACCTTCTTAGTAATACAAAGGAGTAGTCTTCTAGGCAAATTTGAGAGAGGCGCCACTTTTGATGGTTAGCAATAGCAGTGTTAGGAGCATCATTCCTCAGACCACTTTCAAGAACTTTTACAAGCATTTCTCTCAGCCCTGTCAAGGAGTGCAACATACCGATCAACTGTTCCATGGCCCTATCTGAAGAAATATTGCTGGACTTTTCCAGCTCGTCCATTCTCTTCTTGGAATCAATGAAGGTTCTCAAAGTTGACATACTCTAGGCATCCATTGATGGCTGGATTGATTCAAGTTGTTTAGTAAGACTTGCTGCATTGAAGAAGTATTTAAGTTCATTGTAGAAGATCTTGAGTTGCTCACCAAATGCTTCACTATATTCTCCATGGTTCCGAGTGACCCTTGTAACAATTAACTCTGTTGCAATCATATCTTCTGGACCAGCATTACGATGGAGTTTCTTTTGTATAGTATGCTTGATTTCTTGCTTTAGATCAAGTGGAATGTCATTCTGGTGAGCTATATCTCTTATACGTGTCAATGGAACTGAAGCAGTAAATTCAGACTTGAAGGAAGGCAAGCAAGGGTGTATCTTACGAATCACAAGAACCTCCTTTCTAAAATACAGTCGTGGCCTTAATCTCCACTTGCATGTCTTCCTTTGACGGCTGTTACGATTTAAATTGTAAGTTCTTAGATAGTAGTAGTCAACATGAAATACGATGGTCGTGAGAGGTCCCTGGTTGTGCTGGCTATTCTCGATCTCCTCTGCTTGCAAACTCCGTGCGTCTGATCGATGGTACTCAACAGAGTCACTTTTAAATATTGCCTCAATGTTGTCAAGACACAGAAATATATGAGGAATTTGATATTTCAAAAAATTAGGCTAAAAGACCAGTGAGATTTCACTCTTCAATGTACCAACTATACAAAACAACCCCTCTTTAACCTTTGTTGCGCGTGAATGCTGAAAATTTCTAGATCGAGCTGCTACAGGACTTCATTGATTTTGTAGGTGAACTCTACTTCAATATTCCAACACCAAGTTGCTTGATAGCACATAGATGGAATTTTGATCAGAAGAATGTGCTGAGCATGGATCAGTTCTACTTGAACAAGGAATTCCTCTGGCTTTTCAACAACAGGACGCCTAGATGCCAAATAATTCCTTTTGATCCCCAAGTCTGAACTCATTACCAAGCCATGGAACAATGTTTTGGATAGAAAACAATGACTTTACATAACTGCAATAGACTGCTGTGAATGTGTCTTCTCTGGTAGCTAGCATGGGCAGCTTTAAAATTCAAGTCTTTAAATACCGAAACAAAAATAACATTCATGTATCCCTTCATACCTGTATGTGACTTGAAACAAACTCTGAGAAACATGGTACCAATTAGGTGGCAACAGGAGGACCTAGCTTGCCACCATGTCAAAAAGGCTCATGTGTATTTGTCTCTTTTGCACTCATCACTTACCCTTGGAAGGAACGTCGATCTAAAGAACACCAAACTTTTCTCTGAAGTATTCAAACTTCACTCTGGCCATTTCTATCATAGAATCACATCAGGACTGATTACGCCGAAGGATAACCTGCGAGCTTCACCAGGACTGATTACGTCTGAGGACAACCTACAAGACTAATTACATCTAAGCAACCTATGAGCTTCACCAGGATTTTATGCTCAGAAAACCTGTCTCACCGACTATGGTAGAACTCATCACTCCCTCTTTCGAGAGATCTCGATCTAGATCACATACTGCAGCTTCACTACTCCTCTCTGCATCATACAAAAATGCAAGTCAAATCAATCAAATCAAATAGTAGCTTTCAAAAGAAACATATTACCTCACAAGTAGCTGAGCAAGTGGCAACATATTTTTCCTCGGCTGTACTTAGCGCTATGCAGGACTGCATCCTGCCAAACCAGTAGAACATATTGGATCTTAGACTGAAGACCAAAGTGTTCTTCTTCTCAGTGGCGCTACCTGCCCAATATGAATCAACATAATCGTGCAAGTTAGTCTTCTGATTTGTATCATACATGAACCCATAATCAACTACACCTTTCAGGTACCTCACTACATGCTTTGCAACCAGGTGAGCATTTCTCAGATCCGTCAGGAACTGGCTCAGGGTGTTCACAACAAAGCATATGTCTGGTCTCGTATTCGTTAGGCACATCAATGAGTAACTCATCTTATGATACATAATGGCATCAACCATCTCTAATGAAGCATCACATAGTAGCTTCATGTTTGATTCCATAGGTGTGGTTACCTCCTTGCGGTCCAGTATTCTGAATTTCTTCAAAATCTCTACTGCATACTTTCCTTGACCAAGGAAAAATCTCATCTGCATTCTTCCACACCACGATGCCTATGAAGTAGTGCATTATCCCTAGGTATTTCATCTCAAACTCTATAGCAAGTCTCCTTCTTGCATCTTTAATGATTTCCTCTTTTCCTGTCAAGAACAAGTTATCAACATATAACAGGAGCATCACTGGTCTTCCACCTTCAACCTTGAAACAAAGGTTGGAATCATCTTTACTCTCAATAAATCTTAGGGCAATCAATAAGTTGTCCATTCTGTCGTACCATGTCGAACATGAGGAACTTCTGTAGTCACTCCCTCTGAAGCAGAGCATCATTCTCCCTCTGCCTTTCGTACTCTATGTATTGAAACATTCTGTAATGGAGTGACAAGTAGCTTTCTCTACTACTAATATTCTATGTATCCATCTAGGGTCACTAGATACCAAGATCCTCTATCTTTAACTTTGTTGAAAAGTTCTTCTCACACCCATCTGTGAGCTTCTCTTCCTCTATAAGCTTTCATCTTCAACCTTGTAGCAAAGGTTAAGATATTCATCACTCTAGGTGATTTTCAAGCTCCTTATGTAATTGTATGTTCTATCCCATGGGTGCCTTTTGAGCTCGTACAATGCCTTCTTTAATTTGCACACATGAGTCTACATGTCATGTGTCTCAACTTACAGTGGCTTCTCTATGTATACTTCCTCCTTGACTACACCATTCAAGAATTTTATCTTGATGCCAGCTGATGTATCTCCCATGTCATACTTGTATGTATGGATATAATAGAAGTGTACCATGTCACCGATGAAAATGTCTCTTCATAGTCTCTTCCTTCTTTCTATGAGAAGCCTCATGCTATGAATCTTGCCTTGTATCCTACAATGCTGCCATCTACTGCATGCTAATAATGTAGATCCATATGGAAGACACTACGGACTTCCCTTCAGGTCTCGACAACACATCCTAGACATCATTATTCTTGAACTGGTACTCTTTGATCATAGTCTCCTTCCATTTCTTCTTGACTACTTAATAGCTGGTAGGCTCTGCATCAATGATGTCGCTCAATAGTGTCACATAACTGGAGCGTGTCTAAGGCCTATTGCTTTCTTTGGAAGTATTGTCATACTATTTTTCATCTTGGATTATTTCTCGTGCCCAAGGTGGTCTTCATCTCTCGAATTGGATCTACCGTTCTCTTTATATTCTTCTAAAGCTTTTTCTTTCGCCACAATGTCTTTGACCCGAGAAGCTTCAAGTTCCTTTTCTGAATTGTCTTTACTTGTTCTTTTGAATGATCTACATGTAAATTTCAGTTACATGATTAAAAACATATCATAATTTCCAAAACATATTAATAGTGACAAATATATGTCACATAGCCATGCGACTATTTTAGCCAATGCTACAACATTCATCCATATCATGTATACATGCAATAACTTCTAGATGCATTCTGCCCCAATGTTATTAAGAGTGTGTACTACTCCTAATATGCCAGCAAAGAGGTTTCAATCTAGATAAGTAGTAATGGAATGTTGTACACCATCATTGAATTCTTACCCATTATGTGCAACTTAGTAGTATAAATGCAAAATACTCAAACATCAACTGGATATAAACAAATGTATAACCAAACAATATCATGAAATGACAATTGAATACTTATCTTTATTTGTTTCATGGGTAGACTCCTTCTTGAGCCTTTAGCTTCATCATCTTATTCATTCATAACATCATCATTTCTTATCCAAATGCTAAGATGGGTAAGAGGTTCTTCAAGAATTGAGTCCTTCATATTCCTCATCACTTGAAGGATCTTCTTTGAATCGTGTGAGCTTGATCTTCAGTTGCCCTCATCTTCTCTTCTCTTATTATGAGTCAAGCTTCTTTTTGTGTGCACTCTTCCTAGAGTTTATTGAAGGTAATCACTTCCTTCTGGCACACATACCTTGAATGAATGAATCCCATGATCTTGGGAGGCCATTCAAGGTGGTTATAACAATATCTTATTTTTCTTCGATTGCTTCGTCATAGCATCAAACACTTTTTTTTGGTTTCTTCAAGGATGACACATGAGGGATGAGATGATCTTTAATAGAATTGGCAATGATTCTCTTGGCTCTGGCCTTAGCCTCATCTCCCTCTGGCTCTTAGAACTTCCTTACTGAAATATTGATCCAAGTCAATTTCTTCAAGGATCACAGAGGTCCTATACTTTCATACTCTAAAGTTGTCAGCTTCACCAAGTTGGGTGTGATTAGTCATTTTGAAATGAGAACCTCAAATGTAAATAGCACAAATTTAGATCTTACTGATTTGAGGTGTCCGTCATGGTTCTAGAGCTGGCTGATCTAGGGTTTGTTAGAGAAACCCTAATTTTCAAAATTAGAATTTTAAACTTCTCATTGGATAGAAATATGGGCCTCTTCAAGTGAGCTTTCCAATGTACTCATTTTCTGAAAAATAGTGGAGGGAAGCTCCCGGAACAGGAAGCCCTAGTTTTCCAATTTCTTCTGCAAAAATGACTAATATTGATTCTGTGGTATCTCTAAAGTTTTAGCTCCTTACATTCTAAAAATTCTCACTGATATAGCCTGATATGCCCTCTTTCCAACCCCACAGGTTAGAGCAAAAGTGGATTTACTGGGAATTATGTTGAGTTTCCCAAGGTGACTGTTTTGGGGACTATTCGACATAGCAAAATTGTATGGACTACCATGTGTCATTGTTTCACATCATGGGTCTGAAAAAGGTACCACTGAAACTGCAGTCCATTCCCTAAATGCAACATCTTACAAAATTTCGTTTGGACCTTCCTACCCCGAGATATAACAAATCTCCCTGGGTCACTTGTTTATGACTGTATTCTAGAGGACACTGGAATCCTAATTTGGAGGAACCATATCTCCTGAAGTATAGTGAATATGAGGCTTAAACTTTTACACAAGGTACAACATGAATTTATCTTTAGCCTGTAGAGGTTTCAACTTCTAAGCCTTCTTTAATCTCGCGGTATAGCGAAAGTGTACTAAATTCAGTCTTCTAGTGTTTTCAGGCATGAAACACAACAAGATTTCAACCCGAAATCTGACGACAGAATCCGACGTTTCGTATGGATGTGTCAAACAGCAATCATTCAAAAGCACAGCAATTAGAAAAAAATTTAGCTCCGTCAAATTTTCGACACATTTGGAGTCGGGTTTTCGACGTCAAGGGTGTCGAATATCCGACACGTTGGAGTTGCTTTTTTGACAGCTAGGGTGTGGAATATTCGACACTTTGGAGTCGGTTTCTCAACGTATATGTGTCTGGAATTTGACACTTGCTTCGTAGGTTTTTCAACGCATAGGTATCGGATATCCGACATTAATTCGTAGGTTTTTTTGAAAGAAAATAATGTCAAATTTGAAATTGTTGGTCCCATATTTCCAACGGTAACTATGTTCATCGTGTCAGATATCCGACGACGGGGCTATTATAAATTTAAACTTTTTTAAACATTTCGACATTTTTGTTGTAGAAGCGACGGATAATTTGCGAAAACTATTTATTCCTCGATGGACGTTTTTAGAAATTGTTTTATTCTTTAACAAGAAGTTGCGGGAATTTTTTTTCTTCGACAGACAGTTTGTCGGGATTTTTTTTATTCTTCGACAAACCTCCATTTGAGAAAATTGTGATGCATGGAACTTGATTTTTTAAGACAACCGGTTGTATTCATTCACGAATTTTGTGACAAAATGTCAAATAGAAATATTCTGGATCCAAACGAAAACAACTAATAATTGCTTGCTAGACTATGGGATGCAGTGAAACGAAGGGGTGATGGAAAATGTTATTATTCGTGTACTCAATGCAAGGGATTTAAGAGGAGAAGAATATTGATCTCAACAACCACAAAACATTGTAGGGAACATGGACATGCTGAGGGGGGGAACAAATATCATCCATTTGTAGGTTTAGCATTATAAAGTTTTTTATATTCTTTGTTTTAGTAATTGTATGTATTATTTTTATTTTTCATATATTAATGTATCTCTATTGACGTTTCCATGTATTTATATTAAAGGAAAGACACCCTACAACATATCGTCCAGAGGAAGTGCTTTCAGAACAAGTTCAGGATCAAGATCATGGAGCGTGTATGTTTAATGGAGAACAAGTGAATGATCATATTGAACAAGATGGTCATACTGATAATGTAGTTGAAAATGATGGTACAAATACATTAATCCATTATTCATTTAATGTTAGAATGGATGATGACTATGATGATGATAATGAAAATGATGATGAATTTGATGATGTTCACGATATACCTCTTCTCGATAAGGCATATGAACCCCTTTATGAAGGCTCCAAAAAAACTCTTCTCTCTGATGTATTGTTGGTAACAAACTTGAAGGTTATGAATGGTCTTTCAAACATTGCAATCACATGGATGCTAAGGTATGTAAAATAATCCATCACATATATAGGATCATGATAAAGTTTATCCGTATTCCTCTAATAATTGTATTATTAACTCATTATTGATCATCATACGGATGAAGCGTGTTTCGTTAATATTATTTATTTATTACATTAACTATTTTTTTATTTTCTGTAGCTTGATAGTTGAATTTTTGTTACCACCATCAAATATTTTACCTTTCACATATCAAGATTTATCTTCCATCATGAAAGAGATTGTACTACTACATTTCGATCCAAAATCTGACGGAAAGATCCGACGGCACGTGGATTTCTCTTTTTAAACTTACCAAAAATCACAAGGATACATTTTTTTTTGTAAATGTGGCCACAAGCGTCGGTTAAGCGACGGCTATTTTGTAAATGTGGCCACAAGCGTCGGTTAAGCGATGGCTATTTTCATAACCGTCGGTTAAGCGAGGCTTAAGGGGCCTATATAATTATAGTGGAAAGGTGAAAGACGAAGCTATACATTAGCCATATGATGAAAATGCATGCAAAAACTAAAATGCCTTATAGTATCGACAGTCATTATCATATTTACAGCTGTAACTAGGTTGCGGGATGTAGACTTTGACAATACATTTTGGTAAATTCCCTTTTGAGATCAAGTCGAGTACTGAATGACAGCGCCGTCGTTTATTGTGCATTTGTCCTGAGTCGAGTCGAGTATTGAGTAATTTGTCCTGCGTAGCAGGTTCTACTTTCTCCATAGGTCTCTCGTCCCCTTGGCTGCTAGATTCTTTCTGAGAGGGGGTTGCTTTAGAATTGGTATGGATCAATGCAACTTTGAGCGCAGTTTTTGGAGTGGCTGCCTTTTGGTGGAGTAATGGGCAGGCCTTTTCTACTTCATTCTCCATTTCTATCGGTTGCTGGTTTGCATTGGCAGTGTTCCACCATGTAGGATTCTGATTGGATTTCCTTTTGGCATGGGGTCTACCTTGCTTCGCTTCCCCAGGTCATGAACAGGTTTGTGATTAGGGAAAGAGGTGATTGTGTGCTCAACAGCAAAACAAGATTGGCAACAGAAGGTAACGTGCTCATAGTCAAGCTTCTGTTTCAACTTTCCACATATCACTTAAGGAAGGCTTTTGGAAAGATCCATTTCAACAGAAATCCTTGCAAAGGTTGTCCATTGTCTTTCTGTTGTTTCAGGTCTGCAGTAAAGAAATTTGCCTATGCCATTTTCAATCTCCGCTAGTGTCTCAAGAGGCCAGAATTGTAGGGAAAGGTTAGGGTTTCCTTACACAGTGGAACTGAGGTTAAACAATTCACTGAGGTGTTAAAGGTAGGTTACTGGGGCTTCATTCAGAGAGCCGCTGATCCCTATCAGTTGCTGCATCAAACTCAACAATGGAGAAATCTGGTGGACATGGTTAGAAATAAGCCCTCCTCCGATAGAAGGGGTTTCCATCTTTGATAAGCCCACCTGTGCAGATCTATCAATGTATGCCATCAGTTAGAAATCGGCAAACAAGTCCATGCTTATGATAGGAATCAGTTTGTGTGGGATTTGTGGCATCCTTTTCCACAGAAACAGAGCACCGAGCAAAGCTATGTAAGTCTGAAGATAAAACACCATTCTTAAATGACAATTTGCCCTTTACAACGACTGAAGGACTGATGGTGAATGGGAAAGAAGCAGCTTAATTTAGGTTCGAAGGTATCAATCCTTGGCTGGGAAATCTAGGCTTGAGGGAGTTTGACTCCATGGATGACATGGTGTGAACTTGTAGGGGGGAAATGGAGACAGTTCTGTAGCGGCTAGGGCAAAACCCTAGCTGTGGAGAAGCGTAGAGGAGAGTGCATCCATTTCTCTCAACTTGTTGGTTCTCATAGGGGAGGACAACTATTTGTGACAGTGTAAGTTTGTCTTGTCCTTTATATTATTTTGGCCTGTTTCCATTTAAAAAGTTATTTTGTTCTATTCTATTCCCTAGTTTTCAAAAGCAGATTTCATTCTCCTCTTCTTCCATCTGACCAGATCCTTAACTCATCAATTTTAACATGAGTATATCAAATCAGAAAAAAAATCGAACAACAGTTCCAGTGCAGCTGTTTAAATGCCATACCAGTCTGATGGTGACCCCATCTGCTGACTCTTCTGGATAAATGCCATCAGGTTCCAATTGAACACTCTATTTTGATAGAAAATCAACAAAGTAATCTAACTTCATAAATTTGAATAAAAGTGATATGATCAACTTGTGTTTGAATTTTTTTTTAAAGCTGAGATGCCAGAAGGTTTATATTTTGAATATGATGTCTTTTCAACATCCAATTTATCACAAAACATGAGTTAAAAAATTCCTACACCATCAATTCTGCATAATTGTTACAACTTGACCCCCACTAACTTTGATCTTACAAAAAGAAATCCCCCAATCCTACATTTCTCTTCCTGGCCTTGATAGGCCCATAAAAAATACCAAGGAATAGACTTGTCAATATAAAGTGCCTCTAGGTAAGGAGCGGCTTGGGAAGATTCGTCCTTTTTTAATAAATGAAGCAGTGTCGATAACTGAGTATTCATTAATATTGGCCGGAGGAAGGTATATCTGGTGAAAAAGCAGATCATTATGGGCTATCTAGATACCCCACAACACTAAAATTGGACTTGCTCTGAATGTTTTTAAATCCTATTGCTGAAACCAAGTGCTGCGTCATTGATCAAAGCTCTAACCAGAGCAGATTCTTGTCCCATGTAATTTGAAAGAATGAGTAATGAGATGCCACGCTAGGGATCTATATGGATAATGGATTGATAAGTGGGCACTAGTTTCCCCATCTTTTCCATAAAACACACATATGCCTTGGACATGTTGTTTTTGCATTAAATCCTAAGTAACTATCATGTTACATAATGCTAGACACATATGGAGTATATAAGCCTCTTTGGGGGATTTTACCTTCCAAAGTTTGACAAACCACCCTTCTCGGTCTTGTACCTCCAAAGTTCTCATGGCTTGATACCCCAATTTTCCATTGTAGTTACCCTCTATGTTTTTCATGGACTAGAGCATGTGGTTCCTCCTTTAATCAAATATTTTTTCGTCTTAGATCTTCCACATATTGCATCCAAAGCAAAGTTATATTATCTAGCAGTGCAATAGAATCTTCAGTCAATCAATTGAGTTGCATAGAATCTGCAGTCAACCAATCTAGTTTCATGTAATGGTTGTGAACTTGTCTCCACCTTGGTGCAATTGAAAGAAACATTTATCATGCAATGCAATGTTGTTAACTTCAGTAACTTTTAGTAGTCTCATACCTGCCTATTTGTTATCTATTCTCAACTTTGCAATACTAATTTGTGAAGTTATATCTTCATTTGTGGATATAGATATGGAAAGAAGCTTCGCATTCAAAAGCGCCGTCTGATTTTATTTTATTTTTCTGTTTTTCTTACTAGAAGAGAGATTTTATTTAATCCTTGAAGGGGATAGAGAATAGGATTTCTGAATTCTTCTGCTAGAGTGTAATTTTTGCATCCGGTTTAAGAACACTCATGAGGGCTTATCACCTTAGGATATGGAAAGTAGGTTACTCCTAAAACCAAGTAAAACCTAAGTTATCAGGATACGTATCTGGTGATGGATCTGCAAAATTTTGAAAAGCCATAAGTTAACATTGTTAAGTACTTCTAAGTTCGAACTTTAGGCTACTAGCCATATGTTAACATGGTGAAACAGTTGCAGTGAATGCTAATTTTTTTCTCTTTACAATTCTTTTTGTTCTTAAACCTTTTCCATTTGTAGATTGTTTTCCTGTCACTTATAAATGCTGCCTTTATAGAAATATATGAAGATCTGTTGTGGTTAAGGATTATAAACAAACTTTTGGGAATTTGGATGGGCATAGCATTTCTTTGGGGTTACCTGGAAAGAGACTTCACTTAGTATCGCTATTTGTGTGTAATTACGATGTCTGACATAGTGTAAGTGACTTCACTTAGTATCGCTATTTGTGTGTGCTCATCTGCCCTTTATTATAATGGGATATAACTTGTAAATGACAAGAAACAGATTTTATGGTTTATTTTATGTTATGTAAGTACCATTGCTAAGTTGACATGAGGTCTCTCAATGAGACTGTACATATTTACGACTCTTGTTACTGGTAAAATTGTTTTTGGGTTATATGTATGTGAGAATACATTGTTGTTATAATTTTGCCTTTGTGTATTACTAGTGAGTAGTAAATTTCTTGTTAATTTTTTATCTTGATGGTTGTGCATAACTTCTGGCTTAATTGGCCCTTCTTAACATGACAGGTATGCTTGCACATGTTTTCATTGGACTTTTTGAACAAACTGTTGGGAATTTGGATTATAAACAAACTGTTGGGAAGGGAATTTATCCAAATTGCCTTTATGTATTACTAGTGAGTAGTAAATTTCTTGTTAATTTTTTATCTTGATGGTTGTGCATAACTTCTGGCTTAATTGGCCCTTCTTAACATGACAGGTCACCGAAGATCTTGAACAGGACAGCATGTGGGTATTCTCTCTTACGTTTCTGTTGTAGGTTAATTGTGGTGCTTCATGTACATTGGTTATCTACCATGTTTTCTCTCTCCTTCTCATATTTTGTGAGATTTGTAGTACTTGTGGATAAATAGGAATATCAAACAGTTTATATAGAAGACTGAAGTTTCTGAGATTGGATGTTTCCATAGTGGATAACATTGAATTAAGCCTTCTGGATTCACTGTGTTGAAAGTTGGAGCTGATGACATATTTCGAGTGGAACCTCTGCTCATCATCAGGATACATAGAAGTTGTTATATTAACATTTAGTGTAGTCTGTGCCTTTCTATGCTCTCATGATATTGTGTTAGTAGAAGATGTCCTTCATTAAACTTCTCTGCTGATCGAACATTAGACAAGTTCTCATATGGAAGAGATGTTACTGTAAAAATATGGTTTTTGGGAACAAAGAGATTTTAGCGGTCTATTCAACTAACACTACTCAAAAGAAAATGATTAGTTATCAACAATTCAATGTCCATATTCTGAATTTGGCAGTCTTAACACTTGGTCATCAGTATACATTATAATTTATAGATTATAGATTACATATGGTAGATAATATAAACACATATACAATGTACATACATAACCATATACACACTAAAAGATAATGTGGAGTTGCTTGTTACGTCCACTCGTCTAAGGGACCATATGGACCTGCACAGTGTGAGCCCAATGGCCAAGTGAGGTTCAGATGAGCTGCACAACATGGCCATTGTGGGATTTATAATTGACTGCAAGTACAAAATGACTTACAGATGTTAGATTACATTGTAGCAATTATTTGACACAAGTCCATAGTGGATAGTGAATTATACAATTTTCTGCTTCAGAAATTAAGGGAAAGCAAGTTATATGGATTGCATTCAGTGTCTAAAGCCTTGTTCTGTTGTAGCCTTCTCTATGGAGCAGAGGATCCATCAATTGCTGGGATGGTGTTGGAAATTCCTTTCTCTAATTTGTTTGATCTCATGATGGAGCTGGTTGACGTTTATAAAATTCGCCTTCCCAAGTTCACAGTATGCTTTTCATTTGTTTTCTTTCAATCTGGGTATTGGTAATCTAGGGTTATGCTTATGATCAATCAAGTGCATCTGTTACCCTTTGAGACTAAAGTGTAAATTGGAAGATTACAAAAATGAAAATGTTCAAGAAATTTATCCATAGCCAAATCCATTTGTGATAGCAGTCTTTTTTAATATTTGAAATTCAAATTTCTCTATTGCATTTTAAAGTTTATGATATTTACTAATGAAAATATTATAATTATATTATCCCATATTGTCTTGCAATTCAATGATCATTTCCAAGAGCATAGCAACCATTTCTTTTTCCTTAAATAAACTTTGATTTTCATTAAAATTAGTAAAAGATCACAATTTGTGCTTTTATTTTGCAATTGGCATTGCCTACAAATCATGAGGAATCTTCACAATACTAGCATTTAGCCTATACTCATATGAATCAAAATAAAAAGTTTCACCATAAATTTTTGTAATAATTGCTCTGCTGCCACTGGATGAAAAGAACAGATGTCATCTCACAATGCAGTGTTCATCAACATGCATAAAACTCCACACATCAAAACAATATTTTTTCTTGCTTGCCCAGAAAATGTTTCTTCTATGAAATTCTTTATCATAATTAATTCTTTTCCTTCTATATGGTGGCGATCAGTATATTAATCGTTTGAGCTCAAGAGTAATTTACCTAGTGATGAGCATTGGATCTTATTTCAGGTGAAGTTTCTACTAACAATCAGATTATGTATTACAGATTGCCCCAAAAACCTTCATTCCAGCACTGTTTGGACATGCAACTGAGGATGTATTCATCCGGCCACATCATTCTGACATCATTTTCAAATTATACGTGGTATTTCAATATCATTTTTTATCAAACTAATTGTCTTATGTCTTTAAAGCAAGATTAATATGCATTTAACAAATATTTTTTCTTATATAGCTAATGATGGATGTTCCATATAGGGGGATAAGAATATTATAAAGTTTGAGGGTGATCATAACTCTGCACGTCCCCAGTTCTACTACGACTCAGTTTCTATTTTCTTCTACAATGTCCTGCATGCTCCACAATTTTCAGCTGTGGGAACTACTGCAGCTGATAAATATTTCGATCTTGGAGCTTTACAGATGGGCCATGATTTGGATGAGGTAATTTGTTCAAGTTTTCCATTCTTTCATTCTTCCCTTCCACTCATTCCCAATAGAAGAGGAAAAAGAGCTGGAGAGAGCTGGAGATAGCAAATATGGGTTTCAGTTAGAAGAGATTCATAATGAAACCCAAAGAAAAAATTCCAGCAAATTGAAATATGAGAACACTTTTCCTTCTTGTTAGGTAAAACCCTGTCAGGTCTTCTTTATTTATTTATATTGTTGTAAAACCCTGTGAGTTGTGTTCTCAGTTTTTTGCTTTTTTTATAAATTTTATTAAAACTTAATTGTTGTTTATGTATGGACAAGGCCTAATCTGTTAGGTGTAATCACCTTGTGATATAATATTGTCCGATATATACAGTAAATTTTTGTGTATTCATACTGTGTTCATTGTGAATTGCTTTTTTGATGTTTTATGTGACTGCATTGTTTCCCCATTTCCTGAAAATTTAAAGTGCCTTTTCCAAAATATGTATTGTTTACTAAATGCCCTACCATTTATGAAGCCTGTACTCATTTCTCCACTCAAGGTAGCATAGCGTTAGAATGAGAATAAAATAAAGGTCTGGAATTGATAGGTATAAAACTTCTTTTCCTCCAATATACATTTTTTTTAAAATGATCATACTGTGTGCTTTTGATGTCCTAAGGTCTTGCTTCCATTTTAATAATGATTAGTAGATGAATGAGCTATCATAATGTTTTGTGTTTTAAGATAAGCTATCCATTTTAATGGGGAGTTTAAATCCCACTTGAGGCCTTTCCTGGCCCAGTTTTAGCTTTCGAGAAGGGTGCCCCTCTCATTTCCTGGGTAATATTCATGTCGGTGTAGTGAGTGTTGCAAGTTGCTTCTCTGCAATCTTATGTGCCTGCATGAGTTTGTTTGTTGTGGACAGGGTCTTTCTTGTAAACCTCTTCCTATTAGAGGGATGGTGATTCTTAAGATAATCTGACCATTATTGTGTTTTAGCTTGCTGACATTTTTCTGCTTATGTAGACCACTTTTCCAATTGAAAAGTGCTCCATATCTTCCCTGAACTAGCAGACAGACTGCCACATCTTTTCAGGATAGCACTACTAGAGGTGGAAGTTGAAGTCCAGGATGCAGGTAACAACTGTGCTGCCAGTTGTATTAGGTATCCTGCACGACCTTTTGTCTAAACCAAATGTACCTGTACATTTGGAGATGGCATTTGATTGAAAAATAACCCAACATGGCATTGATATGTTGGGTATTTGTTTTGAGCAATTATTTGTTTTGACATGAGTGCTAATCATCTTCTTCTATTGTTGGTGTTTCGATTCATATTTTTGTTCAACAGTTTCCTTATATTTTTATAAACCCTTTTCTGAGCAGTGAAGGAAAGGTCTGATCATGGTGTTGGATTTCATCCCTCAGAGGAGTTCTGATCATTAATATAGGCCATTTTTATGTCTTTGAAGTCACAACTAAAATCCATGGCCATAAACAGAGGGTGCATCATCTTGTGAATTGTAATAGACATCATCTCCTATCACACTTTATTTGCCAGCGTTCTATATTATACAACTTTCACTCTCTGTCTATTAAATTGGCTTCCTCTTCGGTACTGCTAGATGCATCTATGATGCATTTGGACATTGTATCTGTCAAGGATTATTACTGGAGATTGATTGGTAACAAAGTCTGCTGTGGAAGTGGTTGATTAGATTTTACAATCTTGGTATAATATTAGTGTTTTTTGAAGTAGTTTTATACAATTGCATTGTGCAACTTCCCGAGTATTTGTCAGGGAACTGCATGTTTAGAGAACCACATTGTACTCCAGGTAATTTTTTTTTTAAATTTGTGTATTCATACTGTGTTCATTGTGAATTGTTTTTTTGATGTTTTATGTGACTGCATTGTTTCCCCATTTCCTGAAAATTGAAAGTGCCTTTTCCAAAATATGTATTGTTTACTAAATGCCCTACCATTTATGAAGCCTGTACTCGTTTCTCCACTCAAGGTAGCATAGTGTTAGAATGAGAATAAAATAAAGGTCTGGAATTGATAGGTATAAAACTTCTTTTCCTCCAATATACATTTTTTGAAAATGATCATACTGTGTGCTTTTGATGTCCTAATGTCTTGTTTCCATTTTAATAATGATTAGTAGATGAATGAGCTATCATAATGTTTTGTGTTTTAAGATAAGCTGTCCATTTTAATGGGGAGTTTAAATCCCACTTGAGGCCTTTCCTGGCCCAGTTTCAGCTTTCGAGAAGGGTGCCCCTCTCATTTCCTGGGTAATCTTCATGTCAGTGTAGTGAGTGTTGCAACTTGCTTCTCTGCAATCTTCTGTGCCTGCATGAGTTTGTTTTTTGTGGACAGGGTCTTTCTTGTAAACCTCTTCCTATTAGAGGGATGGTGATTCTTAAGATAATCTGACCATTATTGTGTTTTAGCTTGCTGACATTTTTCTGCTTATGTAGATCACTTTTCCAATTGAAAAGTGCTCCATATCTTCCCTGAACTAGCAGACAGACTGTCATATTTTTGTTCAACTGTTTCCTTATATTTTTATAAACCCTTTTCTGAGCAGTGAAGGAAAGGTCTGATCATGGCATTGGATTTCATCCCTCAGAGGAGTTCTCATCATTAATATAGGGCATGTTTATGTATTTTAAGTCACAACTAAAATCCATGGCCATAAACAGAGGGGGCATCATCTTGCGAATTGTAATAGACAGCATCTCCTATCACACTTTATTTGCCAGCGTTTTGTATTACACAGCTTTCACTCTCTGTCTATTAAATTGGCTTCATCTTCGGTACTGCTAGATGCATCTATGATGCATTTGGACATTGTATCTGTCAAGGATTATTACTAGAGATGGATTGGTAACAAAGTCTGTTGTGGAAGTGGTTGATTAGATTTTACAATCTTGGTATAATATTAGTGTTTTTTGAAGTAGGTTTATACAATTGCATTGTGCAACTTCCTGAGTATTCGTCATCATCATCTTCATCATCATGACCATCATCATCATCGTCATCCTCATCAACATAATCATCACCATCATCATCATATTCATCATAATCATCATCATCATCATCATTATCCGCATGATCATCGTCATCAGCATCATCATTGTCATCGTCGTCATCAAAATCATAATTATCATCATTGTCATTGTCGTCTTCATCGTCATCATCATCATCATCTTCATCATCGTCGTCGTCATCATCACACATCATCATCTTCATCATTGTCATCATCATCACACATCATCATGAACATCATCATCATCGTCTTCATCATCATCACAATCACCATCATCTAGCTCATCATCATCGTCATCATCATCATCTTATTATCATCATCATCATAGACCTATTCTTTTATCTTATTTAAAAAAAAAGAGTTACAACTAACATCACCACCATAATCATCATCATATATAATCATCATTATCATATATAATCATCATCATCATCATCATCATCGTCATCGTCGTCGTCATCATCGTCGTCTTCATCATCATCGTCGTCATCCTCATCAACATAATCATCACCATCATCATCATCATCATCTTCATCATAATCATCATCATCATCATCGTTATCCTCATGATCATGATCATCATCATCATCATTGTCATCGTCATCATCAACATCATAATTATCATCGTCGTCGTTGTCGTCGACATCTTCATCGTCATCATCATCCTCATCATCATCGTCTTCATCATCATCATCGTCATCATCACACATCATCATCTGCATCATTGTCTTCATCATCATCTTCGTCATCATCACACATCATCATCTTCATCATCGTCGTCATCAGCACACATCATCATCATCATCAACATCATCATCGTCATCATATTCATCATCGTCATCTTCATCATCATCTAGTTCATCATCATCGTCATCATCATCATCTTATTATCATCATCGTCATCTTATTATTATTATCATCATCATCACCATCATCATCATCTTCATCGTCGTCATCATCATCTTCTTATTATCATCATCATCATCTTATTATTATTATCATCATCATCACCATCATCGTCATCTTATTATTATTATCATCATCATCACCATCATCATCATCTTCATCGTCGTCATCATCATCAACATCATCATCATCTTATTATCATCATCATCTTCAACGTCATCATCATCTTATTATCATCATCATCATCATCTTATTATCATCATCATCACCATCATCATCATCTTCATCATCATCGTCATCATAGACCTATTCTTTTATCTTATTTTTTTTAAAAAGAGTCACAACTAACATCATCATCGTCATCATCATCATCATCATCATAATCATCATCATCATCATCATCATCATCATAATCATCATCGTCATCATCGTCGTCGTCTTCATCATCATGACCATCATCATCATCGTCATCATCATCATCGTTATCCTCATGATCATCGTCATCATCATCATCATTGTCATCGTCGTCATCAACATCCTAATCATCATCATCACCGTCGTCGTTGTCATCTTCATGATGACGATCATCATTGTCGAGGAACTTCATCGTCGTCATCGACATCACACATCATCATCTTCATGATCGTCTTCGTCATCATCATCGCCATCATAACACATCATCATCTTCATTGTCATCATCATAAGGGTATGGTCATCATCATCATCATCAACATCATTGTCATTATCATCACCATCATCATCATTATCATCATCATCATCATCATCATCATCAGGATCGTCATCATCGTCGTCGTCGTCATCCTTATCGTGAACATCATCATCATCATCATCAGGATCGTCATCATCGTCGTCGTCATCATCATTATCGTGAACATCATCATCATCATCATCAAGAAAAGTCATCATGAATTTCATCATCATCATAGTCATTATCATCATCGTCATCATCAACGTCATCATCATCATCGTTATCCCCATGATCATCGTCATCATCATCATCGTCATCAACATCATCATCGTCATCAACATCATCATCGTCATCATCATCCTCTTCATCCTCATGATCATCGTCATCATCGTCGTCGTCGTCACCATCAATGTCATCATCATCATCGTCGTCGTCGTCGTCGTCATCATGATGATGATAATCATCATCATCATCGACATCATCATCATCATCATTGTCATCGTGATCATAAACATCATCATCATCAGCATCACCATCATCATCATCGTCATCACCATCATAATCATCATAATCAACAACATCATCGTCGTCATCATCATCACACATCATCATCTTCACCATCGTCATCGTCGTCATCATCATCGTCGTCATCATCATAATCATCATCGTCGTCGTCGTCAACATCATCGTCATCTTCATGATCATCAAAGCTAAGGGACATGAGTTAGGTAATTCTTTCACTTTATTTGGTTGATATTTTTAAATACGCCCATCTTTATGTGTTTTCACAAACCATCAAATTAAATAGGAATAATTTTGTTGCAAGAGAATATAAGAATAATAGAGTAATATGATGACTTATAATAGTTATAATAGTTTTTAAGATATGATTTTATAATATCATAATGGAAAGCATTGAACTCGAACTTTTTGTGTAGCTAGGTTCTACCCTAGTTGTCACATGCTCAACTTTTCAATCATCCTTCAAAGCTATATTTTCATTTATCCAAGATAGGGATGTGTTGTCACTGTAGATGGTTCTTCCCTCATTAATGTGAAGATTCATTATTCAAGTTAGGATGTTTTTCTTCCTCTTAGGTTTGCATCTCTCTATTGCACATATATTTGGGACCCATAGTTCTAGAAGTTGAGGAATCTATTAGATATAAGAAGTATTTCAAGGATACAAAAAATTCCTTTCCTTTATTGGCTATATTCAACAATTTCCTTCTCATCGCTTTTTTATTGAAAGGTTTGCCAGTATTATGCAATTTTTTTCAAAAATGAATATTTGAAGTAAACTAAGTTTTACTTATTCTTAATGTTGGTGGATTACAAAACAAGTATCTTTGAAGTACGATAAGTTTTACTTGTTTTTAATGTTGGTGAAAAGTTCATATCACTATCTATATGTGGATATGTGTAGAAATTAACCTTCATATCACTACCTATATATGGACGATGATGATAAAATAATATATAACAAAAAAAACATAGTAAAAATAAAATACATATAATATAAAATAATATATAATAAAAAAGTAGTCTTTTTGGACATTGGCGCTTCTCGTTTTGCACAGTTCTATGCAATTTGGACAGTTTTATGATTTTTGGAGTAGCTCCTGTATGTCATTTCGCGTGGCTCAGGGTTGATAATTGGAGTTCAGGGTTCAGAATTGGAGCTTAGGTTCAGAATTGGAGCTCACGGTAGAGAATTGGAGCTCAAGGTTTCTATTTCGAGCTCAAGGTTCCCATTTGGAGCGCACGGTTTATGTTTGAAGGTCACTAATTCGATTTGGAGCTCTTGGATCAACGGGTAAGCATCACCTCATTTTTTTGGGCATGCTATGATAGAGGTTTTTAGGTATGCAACTGGTTCGAGGTTTTATATTGGATGGGCATGCAACCGTTTTAGGGTTTTAGTTTTTTTGGGCATGCTGTGATGTTTTCTTTGTATTTGTGGGAAAAAATGTACAACCACATCAATTCCAAACCGAAATTTTAGATGCCCTAGATTGTCACATTACATTACGATAGATGAGATCTAGGGGAAACATTGTCTCTTGGCTCAACGTAGCATTATCTCTTGGCTCACCGTAGCCCACCCATCATCGGAGCTGCAAGGGAGTAGGGAGCAGTTCTATGTGAATGCTCGACCCGAATAGAGCAGTGGTTTACCTTCAGAAATAGTTCCCACTCTTTATTGCGCTCCAAGATTTTGTTACAACAATTAGAAACCTGACTTGAATGAGATGAATCCCCCACCCCTATATGAATATAAAGGGCTTGTCAATGTTGGAATGAACTTGATTAACCACTCTACTTCCAAAATTGATCTAACTTGGTTTATGGATGATTTGATTTTTTTTCGTGTCATTTATAACATCCATGTCTATGTGTATCCAAGCTATGCATCAAATCGAATAGATAGCATATACAACAAGGGGGTTGTCCACTGGACAAGGGAAACACACAGATTACCAACATGAGGGAAAGCCAACAAGTTTTGTTTGGTCTTATTAGGTCCTTACTTTTTAATTTTTAGAATAACATTTGTTTGGATGAGGTGGTGAGTAATGGAAGACATTTGGTTAGAGAAGGAGAGGAGATAACAGGCAGTCCATCAAGCCAAACCGTGAAGAAAGACATTGGATATATAGGGTTTTGATTGGAACTCCCCACCCATAAGAGAGGATATATTTTGTAAAGGTTTAGGCCTAGAAAAGGGTTGTTGGTACTGTTATTAATGATGTTGTTATAGTTGATAGCTAGTATAATATGGTTAAACAATAGAAGGGTGCTGCAGTTGCTTGAATTGTAAGGCTTTTGGGACAATAGTGGATAGTCATTATTGTAATATGATCTATACTAGAATTGTTATATTGATGTTCTTATGATGTATTGGATTATGGCGAAAATTAATGGAATGAGACCCCATTCCAAATATTTGTTTTTTTCCTTTTATATGCAAACTATGTGTTACAAACTATGCAACCTATGACTTGGTATGAGAATGAGTTGTAGTTGAATGAATGGGGACTTGCATAAGTAAATAAAGGAACCCTATATGGTGGAGAAAATGTTGGTCATGATGTCCATGTTGCATTAGAGTCATATAGAATTTAGTGTTGTGTGATGCTTTGGGTTAGACCTTCTCCTCTCCAAGCATTGAATATGCCAATGCTTGGAATATAATAGACCACCTTTGTTGGACACGAATGCAAACCCGTGTATGAGGTTGAGCCAACATTTACATCCACTCTACAAGATCTCCAAAGAACTAACATCATTATTTGTCCATTACTATAAAGGAGATGTACTAGAAGATTTTCCTGGACTTGTTGATTTCACATTTAGTTTGAACCTAAATGATAAAACAGAGAGGAGCACTAAGCAAGATACAACACTTTCTAGGAAATAGAATGAGTAGAGATATATTGATCTTAGTTCTTAGAGATCATGTAGAGTGGATGCTTGGTTTCTATATAGGTTCCAAATATTTAGGTTCCTCATTAGATGCTTCACTATATGAATCATATACAAGGTCCCCAAAAATATGATTATTGATTTCAAATATAACATCCAACTCTTCATGAAATGGATAAATGCATGCATTTTCCATCTCATCATCAAACAAGGGTTTGCCTACAAAATATTCCTCATCAGAATCTCAACAATATGGACCATCTAATTCATATTCTTGGGATGAGTTAATATAAGAGGAGAACGGATTCTTTCATAAATAGGGCCTTCTTTAAAGGAATCTTCATGGATTTTTTCAAGGGCTTGATTGTGTGGAGGGTAAACTGGATCCTCAATAGATTACTCATCAAGAATAGGATCCCATATCCTGTATAACAACTTGAGAATATTTACAATTGAGTATACACCCTTAGTAGGAATCCATATATACCAATTTCTTATGTCACGTTTTTGCAAGTTAAGATATATATTGAACATATTCATCTTAATATCCTCAAAAAAAATTCAACCTTGGAAGAGATTCAATATGTAATTCCACATGATACCTAGCAGATTCCTATTGTCCATGGAATTTTGGAATGCGTTCCTTCCATATATCATTATGAAATTGATTAGGATACCCCAAGATGTCCAACAAAACCATTAGAATCTTCTATGAAGTGCTGGGTTGTGCACTATAGAGTAGCACTGAAGAGGTTAAAACATCCACTCTACAGGATCTCCATGAACTAACATAATTATTCATCCATTACTATAAAGAAGATGTACTAGAATATTTTCCTGGACTTGTTGATTTCACCATTAAGTTGAACCTAAATGATAAACAGAGAGGAGCACTAAGCAAGCTACAACACTTTGTAGGAAATCGAATGAGTAGAGATATAATGTCTGTAGCAGTCTGCATACATCCTAAAGATATGAGTAGAGATATAATTATGTTAGTTCTTGAAGATCCTGTAGAGTGTATGCTTGGTTGCTCTATCAGTTGCTTCTTGGACTTTATAATTTGTTGTAAAGTACAGTACTTTCTCAGCGGAATCCTTTAAGTTTTCATCAATAGAATTCAGACATGTAGAATTCAATAGAAGTCACAACATCTTTTTGAAGCCTAATATTCATAATTCCGTGGAACTTTTCGGAGATAATTCTGCACACTTTTAAATGGATAACAACATGTTAATGATAATTCTAGGCAGTGATAAAAATCATGAGGTAGAAGTAAAACTTCACCCTGAGCACTTTTAATCCCATGCAATGATTAAGCATTTCAGGTGTGTTTGGACAGTCCATCCACCCTCTTCCCTAAGTTGCTGCCTCAAATTAATTCTCAACAAACCACAAAAAAATTAATTTTGGGTGCAGTCTCAACATAAATAACATCAGTCCTGGGTTTGTTTCAATTGTGGAGAAGGATCCCTAGGCATAAAAAAGGGACTACTGTGCACATTTAGGCAAATTGGAGCTGCATATAATGATGAAATTGCATGTAAGGTGATGAGAAGCAATTGGAGGCTACCCTAATCAAGTCGTTACTTCAACAATATACCTCAGATAGGTCAGATCATTGATGTATCTCAATATACTATCAACAACAATAACATCCACCTTCAACCCTGTCACAAAGAATGGCAACCTTGTTTCAATAGTGAAAAAAAGGTAGGTCGGATTGATTCTTTTATTATGAAAGAAGGTAGGTTGGATTGATGGTTGTACTCCTAAGTTTTGTTGAATATGTTAATCCAAAAAAATGGCCATTTTGATTTTTCCACCACTTAATTTAGGGTTCTTCCCCTCGGCCTTTGAAAATTTTTTGATGCAATTTATGTAACTTCGATTCTTCAAATTCATGATACAGCAATCCTTGTGCATACACTTTTTGTGTGTACCTCAAATGATAGATGGATTGTGCAATAAACTTGGCCCAATATCTTGATTCGATCATGAGGTGCTTAATATCCTCAAGGCCACATTCAACCTTTGACGATATTCAATATGTAATTATACATGAAACATAGCATATTTCTATTTCCCATGGAATTTTGGAATGCATTCCTCCCATATATCATTATGAAATTGATTAGGATACCCCAAGAGGTCCAAGAAAACCATTAGAATCTTCTCTGAAGTGTTGGGTTATGCACTACAAAGTAGCACTGAAGAGGTTAAAACATCCACTCTATAGGATCTCCAGAGAACTAATATCATTATTTGTCCATTACTATAAAGGAGATGTACTAGAAGATTTTCCTCGACTTGTTATTTCACTGTTAAGATGAACCTAAATGATAAACATAGAGGAGCACTAAGCAAGCTACAACACTTTGTAGGAAATTGAATGACTAGAGATATAATGATGTTAGTTCTTGGAGATACTGTACAGTGGATTCTTGGTTTCTCTATAGGTTCCAAATATTTCGGTTCCTCATTAGATGCTTCACTATATGAATCACATATGGGGTCCCCAAAACTATGATTATTGATTTCAAATATAACATCCAACTCTTCACGAAATGGATAAATGCATGCATTTTCCATCTCATCATCAAACAAGGGTTTTCCTACAAAATATTCCCCATCAGAATCTCAACAATATGGACCATCTAATTCATATTCTTGGGATGAGTTAATATAATAGGAGAATGTTTTCTTTCAGAAATAGGGCCTTCTTCAAAGGAATCTTCATGGATTTTTTCTAGGGCTTGATTTTGTGGAGGGTAAACTGGATCCTCAACAGATTCCTCGCCAACAATAGGATCCCATATCTTGTATAAAAACTTGAGAATATTTACAATTGAATATACACCCTTACTAGGAATCCATATATACCAATTTCTTATGTCATGTTTTTTCAAGTTAAGATAGATATTGAACATATTCATCTTAATATCCTCAGGGCCACATTCAAACTTGGAAGATATTCAATATGTAATTCAACATGAAACCTAGCAAATTGCTATTGCCCATGGAATTTCGGAATGCATTCCTCCCATATATCATTATGAAATTGATTAGGATACCCCAAGATGTCCAATAAAACCATTAGAATCTTCTCTAAAGTTATGGGTTATGCACTATAGAGTAGCACTGAAGAGGTTAAAACATCCACTCTACAGGATCTCCAGAGAACTAACATCATTATTTGTCCATTACTATAAAGGACATGTACTAGAATATTTTCCTGGAATTGTTAATTTCACCGTTAAGTTGAACCTAAATGATAAACAGAGAGGAGCACTAAGAAATCTACAACACTTTGTAGGAAATTGAATGAGTAGAGATATAATGATATTAGTTCCTGGAGATCCCGTAGAGTGGATGCTTGGTTGCTCTATAGGTTCCAAATATTTAGGTTCCTCATTAGATGCTTCACTATATGAATCATATATGGGGTACCCAAAACTATGATTATTGATTTCAAATATAACATCCAACTCTTCATGAAATGGATAAATGCATGAATTTTCCATCTCATCATCAAACAAGGGTTTTCCTACAAAATATTCCTCATCAGAATCTCAACAATATGGACCATCTAATTTAGATTCTTGGGATGAGGTAATATAACAGGAGAATGGGTTCTTTCATAAATAGTGTTGATGTATTTGTAACTTTGTAATGTATTCACTTTTATATTTTATGTATTGTACCTCGATGTTTATTCTGGGAAGTATCTATAATGTAATTGAATCAAATCATACCCCGATGTTCCTATCGAGAGATTCAATAATGGAAACAAGTCATGTAAAGTCATTGTGGGTAACCCTCCTTATTTTTCAAGGGTTAAAGTCCCCGCAGTTGTGGGGCCCTAGGATTATTAGACTATCCTAGAGAAGTCAGCCCTAGGTGAGTTATTGTAAGTTGGGGCAATAGTCCCCACCATTGTGTTAAGGTTAACCCTCCTTGTTGATCGAAGGGGTAAAGTCCCCATAGTTGTGGGGCACTAGGGTTATTAGACTCTCCTAGAGATGTCAGCCCTAGTAAGTAATTGTTAAGTGAGGTCGACATGTTGGAGTGGAAATAAAGTGAACGAAAGAATATAAATAGAGAGTGAGGATCTCTATTTATCACACACACACTCACTCATTGGGGCGCACAAGTGAGAAAGGAGAAGCTCTCTCAAGTGAGTGAGAGAGAACAAGCTGTTGGAGATCATCTTTATGTTTTCGGGTTTTACTACTGCCATTGGTGCTCATTCTAGCTCTGAGGAAGTTGTGGGGTTTTCTCCTTTATGGTTTCCCTGAGGAAAATTCTTTGTGTTTCTTGTCTCTTGTGTTTATTGCTATGCATGTTATTCTCTCATATAAGATCCTAAGATCATATTGCTTAAATGATAAAAATCTAACAAATAGGAACTTCTTTGAAGGAATATTCATGGAATTTTTCAAGGGATTTATTTTGTGGAGGGTAAATTGGATCCTCAACAGATTCCTCATCAAGAATAGGATCCCATATCTTGTATAACAACTTGAGAATATATACAATTGAGTATACACCCTTACTAGGAATCCATATATACCAGTTTCTTATGTCATGTTTTTGCAAGTTAATATATATATTGAACATATTCATCTTAATATCCTCGGGGCCACATTAAACCTTGGTAGAGATTCAATATCTAATTCCACATTATATCTAGAAGATTCCTATTTCCGATGGAATTTTAGAATGCATTCCTCCCATCTATCATTATGAAATTGATTAGGATACCCCAAGATGTCCAAGAAAACCATTAGAATCTTCTCTAAAGTGTTGGGTTATGCACTACATAGTAGCATTGAATAGGTTGAAAGATCCACTCTATAGGGTCTCCAAGAACTAACATAATTATTTGTCCATTACTATAAAGAAGATGTACTAGAAGATTTTTTTGGACTTGTTGATTTCACTGTTATGTTGACCCTAAATGACAAATAGAAAGGAGCACTAAGAAAGCTACAACACTTTGTAGGAAATCGAATGAGTAGAGATATAATGTCTGCAACAGTCTGCATACATCCATCAGTTTAATTATGTTATTTC
Organism: Pseudotsuga menziesii; assembly: GCA_001517045.1. NCBI lineage: Eukaryota > Viridiplantae > Streptophyta > Pinopsida > Pinales > Pinaceae > Pseudotsuga > Pseudotsuga menziesii. Next base: position 122,555 of record LPNX010606118.1, read on the forward strand.
TTGAAGATCCTGTAGAGTGGATGCTTGGTTGCTCTATCGATTACTTCTTGGAATTTATAATAAACTTGACCCAATATCCTGATTCGACCGTGAGGTGCTTAGTTCAATGGAAATTGGGTTAGGTAATACTTGTCCATTAATGGACAATCATGAATCTTATGGTTTATGATTTGGGTCTTGAAGTAAGTGTTAGCACTCAGAATGTACCCAGGTTGTAAAAGGCACACCTCGAGGTAACAACAAAACCACTTTAGGAAGATATTGGTAATTTATCCCAGAGAGGGATCTCTCAACATGAACTTTACAAGTTGCAGGACCAAACGATAACAGTATTTAAAGGTTTATTTATTTGGTTGAAACAATCACATATCCATTGGGAAACGGAGTCATATACATATAAAAAGATTCCCAAAATGAGTACACAGGATTTTTCAAAGGCAAGATAATCACATAATTGCAGTCATTTCATTTGTCAGGGTGAAAATAGAAGAAATGAAAGAACAGCCCATCAATACAGAGCGTCTAAGACGAATTCCATATCAACTTTAGTAGAAAAGATCATATAATAACTGAAACGATGAATAGAGCATAAACATATGAATTCTAAACATCAAACACTATGTTCCAGATATGACAGGAAAAACACAATGGAGTGTTACACAGGAAAAATTACAAATCACACAGAGAAAGAAAGCACAGACTGCAATGTCAATGATACATGAATCTCTGAAAAAGAACTCTCATGCATTCATTTGGTATTAAAAACAAAAACAGATATGTTCTCCACAAATTACTTCATATGATGGGTTCCAACCCCCATCTCATAAAAGAGATACAAATTTATAGATCAAATAATAAGTCTGCCTCCAGCAGATCAATAACAGAATGACCGGCGTAAATTAGAGTTTGTAACTGAAATCCTACACCACTAGGAAGTTGTTACAATTCCATTCCTAACCGATCATAAAGCATGAAACAAATGGATAACAAACTTTGGTCCATCAGCTCCGAATCTTTGCCCCAATAGCTCCATGTCTTTGCCCCATCAGCTCCGAATCTTTGCCCCAACAACTCCACGTCATTTGCCACTTGTTCCTACGGAGGAAGAGTAAACTTTGTTTTCCCCAGTCGCTCTACAGCCTTCCACTATTCGGAACTTGGGGTGTCGCTTTCCATCATTTCCCGGATGGCTACCTTGAGCTCCATGTATGTTTCGTAGGACTTTTTAGGCAATCTGGTTCTGATAGCTGTGAACTTCTGCAGGACTTTGAAATCTTCAGTTAGCACGTCCACAATGGTTTGTCCCGACAGGCTCTTCTCCAGCTCATTAAAATTTGAATGGTCCATATGAGCCCTGACAATCAAGTGATTATAATGTTCCTACGGGAGCATTCGACCCTTTTCATTCCAGAAGCATGGAAACCCGTCTTCGAACAACCCTTCAAACTCTTTTTTGAACCTGTTGACCTGTACCATTAATTCGTCTGATTTGTCCTAAACAATCTTCATTAACTGGTGCTTGTGAATGATTTTCTTTGCTGACAGGACTATTGAGACTCTGTCCTTTATGCCCATGTCATGCAA
>LPNX010606118.1:132721-172374 GCA_001517045.1 Pseudotsuga menziesii
TTTGGGTGGGATGTCTGCCACTACTACATCCATGGCTATGGTCTTAGACGGCAGTTTGTTCAGGGTTACCACCATGTCCTTAATTAGTCCTAAGCATTTCACCTTTTTGGAATCAAAAGAGTACAGATCTTTATAGGGCCTTGTTACCTCCAATCCTAAACTTTCTACCACTCCTTTGGGCATCAGATTATGTGACGCCCCAGAATCCAACATGGCATTGTGGACCACTTTGTCGAGCACCTTCAGACTTAAGTAGAAAGGAGGCACCTCTTCACCATCTAAATTCTCATCTTTTGATCCAAATGATATGGCAGGATTATCATCATTCAAATTTAAAATGTCGGCCTGCCCTTCACCTTGGTCTTTGACCATTTTTGAAATAGTATCTCTGTATTCAGTGTTCCTCAATAACTCATTAAATGGGACAGATATCTTCAGCTTAGACAGCTCATTTTGCAGGTTAAAACCAGCACTAATCTTTTCCACCTCAATCGGAGTCGCCTTTTTTTATCACTTTATCCCTTTGTACAACATCATCAACCTCTCTACTCACAAAGGGCTCTTTCTTTACTTCCTTCCCCTTTTCCCCATTCAAAGAACTAGAGGAAGGCTGATTTGGGTTTGCTTTCCCTTTATTTATAGGGGCATCTCTATTTCTCAGTCTCATTTTCCTTTGAACGCCATCCATTGCATGTAAATAACCTCTCTGATATGATTCATTTTCGAACTCTTCATTTGCATCTTCCTGTGCAAACATATTATGCTCCTCTTCGGTGAGATATATTTCTGGATCCTGCTCCCCAAACAGATGGATCTCATTTTCAGGGGGATCTTCTTCATCGCCAACATAATTTTCAGGGAAAGGGGGGTGGATGGGTTGTTCTTCTTGGTTTCTTGGATTTCTCTGATCTCTTGGCCTATTCTGAGGGGGAACAGGGGGATTTGGTCTTCTGAAGTTTGGATTCCTGATCTGGGGATCCCCTTGCTCTCTATTGAAAGGCCTAGCATCCATGGTTAACTTATCCATCAGCTTCTCCATAGTCTTCAGCATTATGTCAAACTTAACATCTGCAGCAGAAGATGAAGCAGAAGGTACATTTTCATCTTTCCTCCTCCTGTCCACATCTCTGTGTTTCATCTTTCCACTTGCCATCATGTTAGCCTCCACCTCTAGGGCATCAGTAAACATGGCAGCAAGGGTTGCTGATTTCCTCTCCTGTAGTGAAAAAGCAAAATCATTATCAAAAGCTCCAGCATAATGCAGTTTAGCAGCTGCAGGAGAAGGCTTTATATCCTCTGGAATAGAATTATAAGCCCTCATGAATCTACTTGAGAATTCATGAACAGACTCAAAACCTCCTTTCTTGAGACCATTATATTGAGATAGAAGTTGCAGAGGATTCAGTTTATCGTCCCACGTATCCAAGAATTCATTCTGAAAGGCCTGAAAGTTCACAATAGACCCTTGTGGAAGGTCCTTAAACCACTTCTTCGCCTCTCCAGACAGACTTTGGGCAAATAGCCACATTTTGACATCAGGGTAGTCCACCTCTTCCAAGTCAATGAAATCTTCAAACTTGGCGACATGTTGTTTTGCAGTTATATCCCCTTCCCCATCAAATAAAGAAATTCTTTGGGAATAATTTTGGGGAAGGTCATCTAATGTAGCGGGTAAATGCAAGGGAGCAAACCTAGTGGCCATTGGTCTGGGCGGGTTCACAGGAACCGGGATAGTTTGAGTATGACCAGAAGCAGGTGTATAAGTTTCAGGGGCTTGTTGCACGTCCCCCCTGATGGAATCTAATAGATAAGTCTCTAACCTATGAGGATTGAACTCAGTGTTTGCAAGGTCAGATTTAGACTTGGTTCTCAATAGGTTTTGTGCAGCATCAGTTTCCCATTCTAGGTTATTATAGGAATCTGGTGATGATGATGGACCGAACAAAGGAGAATCTATCTTTTCTTTATTCTTCTTTTTAAACAATCTTTCTAGATCTTCAAAACTTCTCAGAATTTGGGTATCAGAGTTACCTCGAGTATGTCTTCTTGAAGCCAGAATGTCGTTCTTGAATTTCTGGGACAATTTCACAGTGAAGTCGCCAGGGAAAATATACAACCTCCTTTTGTTTCCGAAACTCCTGTTTTCCCACAGAAATTTCTTTTAATCTTTGTCGTTCTCCCGGGGCAGATATGCACTTTCGTCCCCGGCAACGGCGCCAGTTTGTTAGCACTCAGAATGTACCCAGGTTGTAAAAGGCACACCCCAAGGTAACAGCAAAACCACTTTAGGAAGATATTGGTAATTTCTCCTAGAGAGGGATCTCTCAACATGAACTTTACAAGTTGCAGGACCAAACGATAACAGTATTTAAAGGTTTATTTATTTGGTTGAAACAATCACATATCCATTGGGCAACGGAGTCATATAAATATAAAAAGATTCCCAAAATGAGTACACAGGATTTTTCAAAGGAAATATAATCACATAATTGCAGTCATTTCATTTGTCAGGGTGAAAATAGAAGAAATGAAAGAACAACCCATCAATACAGAGCGTCTAAGACGAATTCCATATCAACTTTAGTAGAAAAGATCATATAATACCTGAAACGATGAATAGAGCATAAACATATGAATTCTAAACATCAAACACTATGTTCCAGATACGACAGGAAAAACACAATGGAGCGTTACACAGGAAAAATTACAAATCACATAGAGAAAGAAAGCACAGACTGCAATGTCAATGATACATGAATATCTGAAAAAGAACTCTCATGCATTCATTTGGTATTAAAAACAAAAACAGATATGTTCTCCACAAATTACTTCATCTGATGGGTTCCAACCCCCATCTCATAAAAGAGATACAAATTTATAGATCAAATAATAAGTCTGCCTCCAGCAGATCAATAACAGAAAGACCGACGTAAATTAGAGTTTGTAACTGAAATCCTACACCACTAGGAAGTTGTTACAATTCCATTCCTAACCGATCATAAAGCATGAAACAACTGGATAACAAACTTTGGTCCATCAGCTTCGAATATTTTCCCCAACAGCTCCATGTCTTTGCCCCATCAGCTCCGAATCTTTGCCCCAACAGCTTCACGTCATTTGCCACTTGTTCCTACAGAGGAAGAGTAAAATTTGTTTTCCCCAGTCGCTCTACAGCCTTCCACTGTTCGGAACTTGGGGTGTCGCTTTCCATCATTTCCCGGATGGCTACCTCGAGCTCCATGTATGTTTCGTAGGACGTTTTAGGCAATCTGGTTCTGATAGCTGTGAACTTCTGCAGGACTTTGAAATCTTCAGTTAGCACGTCCACAATGGTTTGTCCCGACAGGCTCTTCTCCAGCTCATTAAAATTTGAATGGCCCATACGAGCCCTGACAATCAAGTGATTATAATGTTCCTACGGGAGCATTTGACCCTTTTCGTTCCAGAAGCATGGCAACCCGTCTTCGAACAGCCCTTCAAACTCTTTTTTGAACCTGTTGACCTTTACCATTAATTCGTCTGATTTGTCCTGAACAATCTTCATTAACTGGTGCTTGTGAATGATTTTCTTTGCTGACAGGACTATTGAGACTCTGTCCTTTATGCCCATGTCATGCAACTTTTGATATGTTAATGAATTCAGGAAATTCAGGGTGTTTTGGGCTGTGGCGAGAGGTCGTTTCGCCATGTGTTCATTTACCACTCTCAATCTTTGCTGAGCTGAATCTATCAATCCACACAAATCATCAATATAATTAAGGTAGTGCCTAAACTTGGTAACTTCAATACTTAGGGTGTCCCAAATGATATGCTTCGCCCCCTGAAGGGGGCCCTTCCCAATACATTTTTATTTCAGTTCATCAACCTTCTGCTGTAATTGGCTCCTGTCCTGTAAGAGATGCATTCTGCTTTCGCTTACCTTGGCTAACTCGGCTTTCACTTTTTCATTCTCGGCTTGCAATTCCTTAATAGTTTCCTCCCTTAAACTCACTTGGGACATAGACTCCAATAGGTCATTTGTAGAACAATCAGCTAATGGCTTTCGGATATCTACGATAGATAAGTCGTCACCAGCAGGGGTTTGGCTTATTAGCTCATCCATAATCTCCTTTTCCACAGTCTGGTCTTTCTTCATCATGGAAATTTGGGACAGTAGTTCTTCCTTCTCGGCATTCCACTTATCCTTCTCCTCTTGTAGCTCTCCATCCTTCCCTTTGTATTCCATCATCTCCTGATGGAGTTTATCTTTCTCCTCCTGGAGGGCTAGCAATTTAGCTGATTGGACATGTTCTGAGCTTGGAATCTTCAACCTTTTCTTCAAAACTTGTAGGGCATTATCTTTCTCTTCTAACAACTTATTTACGGCCTGGGTATTGTCTGAGCTGGCGATGTCTGCTTGCAGTTTTTTCACCTGAACAACATTTGCTTTGTTTTCCACTTTCTCATGTCTCAATTGGACTTCCAACTTGTCTACCAACGCTTGCAACTTATTTATCGTCATCATGGCTTGCAACATGTCTGAATAAAGAATGTCGCTGGTTTGCTTGTGCAACTGTATCTTGTCTGGGGTACTGATTTTGTCCAGAGGGATTTCTATTTCAGACATTCTTTTATCATTCACGATGGCCATCTTGAAAGTATTTTTCTTCGCATCTCTAGCAGAAACTAGAGATGTTTTAGAACTATGCAGGTTCCTTACCCTCGGGAGCAGATTCCTGGTTTCCTCCAGGGATTACTTCCTCTTTTCTAGGTAGCTCGTCTTGAGCTCTTCTTTTGATTTAAACAAAGGGCCAGACTATGGACTGTTACCGTCACCTTCTGAATCTCTAAAAGAAAACTGACTGACCTGTACTGTCTTCAGGGGAACCAAAGCAACCTTTTTGAAAACTCCGGACGCCCCTTCATCCACGATCTCTCCTACTTCGAGGAGCTTCTCCTTCTTATGGGATGTTTCTTCATCCATATCCATACTTTCGGCCTCGGCCAAACTCCTCTTGAGAGCAACGCTAACACCCTCTATGATTTGGATCTCTGAACGAGATGCAGGATGTGCCTCTGTCTCAGCTTTGGACCCGTCAGTGAATTGGAGCAAATTAGCTGTTTCAGCTAACCCTTCAATAGCTTGATGCTCAAACGGTTTGTTCATGTTTGCTTGCTTTCTTAATGATATCACCTGGTGGGGGTCGTAGTTCATATTTACATCCTTAATTAAATCCATAGGTTCCATCAATCTCTCTATACATGCCAGGGCACCTTTGCCTTTAAAAATGAAAGGGCCGACCTTAAAAGGAAATTTAATATTCAAATATTTTCGGAAAGCACCGAAGTGCTCCTCCTCTGATAACAACCTTTGTCTCATAAACTCCAGAGAAAAAATCCTTGGAGTTAAAAAAGAAGGCAACCTATAAGGCTGACCGGTAAAGCCGTACACTCTCAAAACAGTGTAATCTTTGTACAGGAACCAGTCTCCCACCCGACCTTCGGGTGAAGACTGCATCAAATATTTCATTTCATCGAAGACCCGGGGCAATTCTCCATCAAATAGCAATCCTATATATTTCGGACATGATCGAATTGGCAAATTCGATCAGGTGGATTTGCTTTGGCAAATCAGAAGAGGACAGAGTACTCAAGAACTTCAATTCGGTAACATTGGAACATATCAACATGTTGAGTAAGTGTGTTTGAAACCTAAAAAACTGGAACTTGGGAAATTCAATCAGCTGGAGGTGGATTGCTTCGGCAAGATACTCGTCTAAATTAAGTACAGAAACTGACTGGGACTCGGGACTCAAAGAATTTACTTTCAACAGGAAACCAAGGATAACATCACCTATACGAAAATCATCATCTAGACCTAACACCTGACAAACCAAAGACATTACGAATTGCGCCTCAGTTCTAAAAACTTGCAAGGGGTAAGGTAAGGAAAGGCCTTCCAGGGACCGACCTTCCTTCAGGATACTTGACAGGAATCGAGAGCGAGCGTCGATTGGGCAACTTCGGAAAAACTTGGCAAGGATAGCTTCATTTACAGACTCACGGTTTCCAGGGTAACTTTCGGGCAAACTAAGATTTTCTCTTACTACTGAAGCATCAATTTTACACAATATCCTAGATGCGGATTGACTCACAATGACCCTCTGAGAGGGAGAATAATTTGCCGCGCACCATTCGGCAAATTCAGGGAAGTGGAGGGTTTGCTCCAGGGCGAAGAAGTATAAAAAGGACTTGCACACATTTAGAACATCATTTCCCTACAAAAAATAAGACCAGAACCTTTCTTTGCTGCCAGACACACTTCCTGTAGATAGGAAAGGGTCGCAGACACCCCTGTGTCTATCTACCAAGAATTCTTCCCTTTCATCCGAGACCCGACCAGACACAGAAGCTTCGCTCTGTTGGTCCATTTCTCAATTTATAATAATAATTGGGCGAAGAAATTATAGGATCAAGGTCCTAACTGGCTCACTGTGAAGGTGCGTGTTCAGAGTGCGTCTGGTACTGACAACTGGAAGCGCCCAAATCGACAGGTCCTTTTCTCCGGGTCCCGAGCAATAAAATAATCGCAAAAGAGGTGAATTCTGCCTTTATAGGACCGCCCCGATTTGACACGTGGGAAGCATTTATTTCCGCAACCACTACTTATCTCTAATAGTCGTGCATCTGTCTCCTCTGGGTTCATTTCCGACCTTTGATCTCTTCTGTGCAAATTTCTGTCCTTCGGATCGTACAGCACGTGTCCTTTTCCGCCGGGCATCTTGGCGCTAAGCACCGTGTAAGTTTCCATTCCGAGGTTTCTCGTGACTGTCGATGTGACGTACTTCCACCCCTCACTGTTGGATTAAATGCCACGTCCCACATTCCGCCGAGCCGTCTGACCTTAACTACCGTGCAACTCTGGGTCCCAGAAACATCTACAGCCGTCGATCTGATCTTCCTTTACGGGCGGGCCGTTGGATCATGTGGCGCCCACTCAATTCCACTGGGATCCTTCGCTTTATCCATAGGGAAACTTAGATCATCGGAATTACTCCCCGCCGTTGATGCGATCTGCCTTAAGCCCCACACCGTCGGATCAAGCACCACGTACCCGGTTCCGCCGGGCAATCCGGGATTGTATTCTGCGCATGTTCCCCCTCCGGAATTCCTTTCGGCCGTTGATGGGATTGCCCAGCGCTTGTCAACCGTTCGATCATGTGACACGTACCGCATTCCGCTGGGCGATGTAAGTTTATCGGGTGCGCGGGTTTCCCTCCCGGAATCATTGTTAGCCATCGATCTATTACCCTCCGATCTCCAACCGTTGGATCGAGCAGCATATAATGAGTTCCGCTGGTTGGCTCAAAGGTTATCCCGCGCGCATGTTCATCCTCTGGAAATCAAAATGACCATCGATCTACGCTGTCTTTAATCCTCGGCCGTTGGATTAACCTCCACGTACCCCTTAAGCTGGAAGCTCTGGTGCTTATCCGCCGCGCAGGTTCCTGCTGCGGAATCAATCCCAGCCGCCGATATGATCCGATTCCATCCCTCCACCGTCGAATCGAGAGGAATATATGTGATTCCGCCAGCTCCCATTTCTTTAACTAACTTGCACTTTCTCCCTGCGGATTTATTATGAACCACAGATCGTCCCTGGATCAATTTGTAACTCTTGATTTGCGCAGGCGGCTAAAGGCCCGAACTTCTGCTATCCTCCTTGCATGTTTTGAAAAGCGGAGGGAGTATCAGCCATGGATTGACTCTTTCCTTCGATCACAGCCCAAGATTTTGCTAATCTTGGCTGCTCTTTAGACCATTATGTCACTTTTTTACTATAACCTTTAAACCAAAGTATTTAAACAACACAATTTTACCTCCCCTTGGTCTTATATCTCTTTTGTTAAATACAGGTGTTAACAGTAAGTACTAGGTATTTTGATGTCCTCCATTTGTTATTTGAACATTTTTTGTCAATTGTCACCATGTCTGATTTTTGTTTACCCCTCTTACATTTAACACGAGAAGATGACCTTTGTGGTTTAGATAGTTGCTTAGCTTTAGAATTATTCCTTGGTGTGAGTGATATTTGATATTTCCTTGCCCTTTTTCCATCCCCTTCATTTACAAAATCAAACTGTTATTCATATGTTTGTATAATTTTTGTCTTGATTTGACTGAAGCTCCTAGTACATATAATAGAATGTTCTAATGGTAGAGACTGCTGAAGATTAAAAAGGTTTAACTTATCCCCAAACAATTATAGTGAACCTATATGTGGTGTTCAAGAAGATAACCTCAACCTATTTGATGATGGAGTAGAGAAGGACAAATTAGAGCTTCTCTTTTTGAAGCCTTCTGTATATGCTTAATAATCTCAACACAAACCAATTGATGCCTCTCTCAAAGAGTCTATAAGACTACAATTTGTTTCAAACCTCAAGTTTGTGAAAACAACAACAATATCTTACACAAATGATAAGAAATAATAAAATATTAACAAGCATTAGTGTCACTTGAAACATAGAGCATAGAATCTAATGATAAAGAATACGATGGTGTTCTTGTTGACAACATTAGGTTAATATATGCCTCCTTGATGAGTGATCACGAAAGGATAAGAATTTGGATTGAAGTTGGAGGTGAACCAAACCATTTGCTAATTTTTCTCCAAGTGGAAAGAGAGGAAAGGTCCAAAATCCATTCAAGTTTAATATGGTTGGTTGGAGAAAAATACTTTGTCAGATTGATCAAAGTAGAATGCAAGCCATTTAATGCCACCCTATTAGGAAATTGACAAGAGAATAGCATAGGATGAACAACATTAGCATCACTTGAAACACATATCATAGAAATTAATGATAAAGATAAAAGACAACAATCTCTTTGGGTAAGTGTTTTGAGCCTTGTCTCACTATATTTAGAAGACAATTTCAAAGGATTCATCAAATAATTGAGGAAGGCATGATACAGTTAATTTAAGAGCCTTTTGATTTGTGTGGAATAGTATTTTTTGGTTCTTTCTACTATGGGATTGCCTTAGGGTTTCCTTAGGGTTGAAAATTAGTATGGGAAAACAAGTTATCGTTGCCTTAGGGTTGAAAATTAATATGGGAAAACAAGCATCATCATGACAAGATAAAAGGAATAAATTGACAAATATTACAGATTGATATAAATGTAAACAAAACATTGTTTTCATTCCTGAATGTGCCAAGTAGCAGATCTAGAAATATCCGCTCTTCACCACCATGGATTATATATATATATATATATATATATATATGATTGATGTAGGTTACCACTGGGAAATATGCCTCCAAGAATGCCTATAGAAGCTGGTCTGATTTCTTCCATTATTGTGGTGATACCTATTTGAAATCTCCCAACTCTGTTCAAGTTAGCGTTGCCTTAGGATTGAAAATTAACATGTTAATGTTATACAATAAATTACTCTCCAATATTTTCTTAAATATGGGATGGAACATTGTAAAATCATATTTCCAAATCAACACTACCTTCTAGGGTTCTGTAGTCATCTACAAGGCAGAACTTGTGACAGGAAGATACATACTAGATCGACATAAAACTATGTTTCTTTGAGCAATATGGGTGAAAAATAGAAGACTACAAATCAATGATAAGTTAGGGATAATATTCATTATAAAAGGACCTTTGGGTAGGCAGACCAGGGCATCAATTCATCCTCCATTGGAATCCTTCAACCATTCATGTCTCTCCCCTTTGTTCGTAGGTCTCAAAATATTTACTTTGGGAACAAAGTGCTTATACAGTTCGATCAAAGCCATCAGCTGTACAAGATGCTAAAAGTAAGGATATTGTTTCATGTTTCACTTTTGTTGTCAAAAGGGATATTGAAAAGTCAGGAAGTACCAAAGCTAGTCATTATGTGCACGTGGACTTAATGTAGGGAGACAAGTCATGTCTACTTTTTTGTTCTTGAATGGGAGCAATGATGAAACCACAATAGTGGTTTATAGATGGATATTTAATAACCATGGGAAGATTCATGAGTTAGTCATAAGACATTTCAGTGTACTGTTGATTAAATCTGCAAATATTATTGTTGGAAGGGGGTTAGGCCAATAATAAGAACACCTACATATCCAAATACACAACCACCATAATCGCTCCAACATTATACATGTCAGCATACTTTCTATATGTGATGTATGTTTCTAACATATTTCTAGAGACGTGAAAGCATTAGTGACCAAGCATAGTGCCCATCCATGTATATTGCCAAATCCTTTAGGAACACACATTTATAATACATTATATAAATATTTGTGAGCATATCATAGTGCCCATGTATAACATGATATTTTGTGAGCCTACACAATACATGTAAGGAAAAGGCAATGCAAGCAATAAGTGAGAATGGAGACTTGTATGCAACTAAAAGATGGGCATACATTAGAATTTTTTAGAATTTCTAGTGTACTGTTGTAGGATTGCCACTATGCAAATAAGGCATTGACTTGATATTCACAAACCCATTAGTATGATAAATTATGGGAGACAGAAAAACATCCCTACACAAATATTAACCGATAAGTATGGTTTTGGTGTATCATTTGGAGAATAAAATCCTCTAACAATAGTTTTTATTATGATCTTGAAGGGTCCTACATGAGATCTGGGCACTTTTAGGCCCTTGAGCTTTCAAGATTAAGAATCCATAAACAACAGGTTTGTGCACCCTAGAAATGATGGAAAATATCATAAAACATATTAGGTAAAATGGATAATCATCTACACCATTACAACAACATTCATGAGAAAACTAAAAACCACTTACAACCATGAAAAGTAAGGGTTACAACAACAACAAGTGTAGAGTAAGGAGAGAGGAGAGGCCAAGAAAATTAATAATCGGGCCAATGTAGAGTGGAGAAGTGACCTAGAAGTTTGGAAGAAGAGATTAACCAAGATTCCTTGAAAAAAGAACTCATGTCAAAGATGATTTTTGAGGGAGTGACAAACATAACAACTCCGTATCACTTCTATCCGAAGTAAATGTAGATGAATGCGAATATATGTTCTTTTAAGGAGATAGTCCATTAAAGGAGAACCTCCAGGCCATGTATAGACATATATTAGCATAAATTGTAGTGTTATATTTGATGCATATGCATAACATTTCGTCTCAAGCTTGACAACGTTGAAAGGCCGAAGTCCAATGGGCACAAGCATACATATGAAGCTTGTGAATGGACAAAGGGCATTTAGAACTCCTCTAAATTAATTTTGTGTAGTGTTTGTTGTTATGGATTACAGAGACCTATGCAGTGGCTCCTTGAATGTAATGAGGACCAAGAGCATTAGACATAGACTCATTAAATCTGAAAATATTTTGTTGAAAGGGGGTTAGGCCAGTAATAAGAACACCTGCATATCCAAATACACAACCACCATAATCGCTCCAACATTCTACATGTCATCATACTTGCTATATGTGATGTATTTTTCTAACATATTTCCAGAGACATGAAAACGTTGGTGACAAAGCATAGTGCCCATCCATATATATTGCCAAATCCTTTAGGAACACACATTTATAATACATTATATAAATATTTGTGAGCATATCATAGTGCCCATGTATAACATGATATTTTGTGAGCCTACCCAATACATGTTAAGAAAAGGCAATGCAAGCAATAAGTGAGAATATTGACTTGTATGTAACTAAAAGAGGTGCAAACATTAGAATTTTTAGGGCTACCAAATTCCCACACCTATTACCCAAACTCATTCTTGACAAGATTTTTCTTAAGGAAGTAGGAAACTTTAATAACTTTTTGCTTATAAGTATTTCCAAGTTTTTTGCTATATTTTTGCCAAAAAAAAATTCGGCCATGGTACAGGTAGAACCAAACAGGTATTTGTTAGACCTGTCTTCCTCCAGAGATGGGATTTTGGGAAGGCTAGAGGAAAGTGAGACATCCAATAGGTCTACAAGGGCTATATCAACTAGATGTCAGAAGATCAAAAGAAAATTCAATAAACGCATGAAATTTTTTCTCAAAGGAGGGGGGTCATGTTCCTATGATGATGAGACAGTGGGAGACATCGACGTGCCCTTAAGGTACAAACACCTAGTGAAACAATGGGTGCCTAGAGATCTTCCTCAAGTAAACATTGATTTTTGTGTGAATGAGAGGATATATAGAATTGCACCATCGTCATTGCATGGATTGGGGTTGTTTTGCATGGACGGCATAAAAGTTGGATACGGTAGATGTACAGAATTGATGGAGTATGTTGGACCCTCTTACAACTACAGTGATTGGATGCACCTGGTCCAATATACATGAAGTATGCATAGATATGGGTTGTCAGCAAATTATATACAATTGAAAGACAAATCTCAAAATAAAGGAGCAATGTTGTACATGGACGAAAGGCCAAAAACAATTGGTAATATTGTGTGGTTTATAAACAATACGCAACCGAGGTCTACACTTAAGCAACCCAACTGCATATTCAAGTCGCTTGAAGGAAACCGTTTCTTTGTATGTGCAATTAAATCAATAGCTGTTGGCGAAGAACTGCTTATTAATTACAATTTGAATCGTGTAGATACAAACACGGTTAGTATGGTTGTAGTACATCCAACAATTTAACCAACCTTTTATTAATTATTTTAACATCTATATGATTTTCGTTAATATATAATTGTAATTTTCTACTTTTATGGTCTCATTACGTAATTTTTAGTATGTTTTTGATGTAGGGTTCTCTTAAGGGAACCTCCCTCTCCGTAGATGTTTGTTGACCTGATTCAAGGCGGCAAGTATACATCAATGTTGCCGATGTAATAAATTTAGGATGGGCATACAGATATGTTGTTATGTATTTTCATTAATATACTCGGTTCATTTATATAATCTTATCTATTTTCCATGTAGAGTGTTAATCAGGGAAACCAACCGGCTATTGATCAGTCGACTATAGCATCGGGGCAATAGGAAAACATGAATGTAATTCTCCATTTCAAATACTTTGAAATCATAAACATGTATATCGTGTAGCATAATGTTTATTTTTTTATGTATTTTTTTTTTATGTTTGCATTCATGGTGATACTATTGTCTACCTTTTTTGCAGGTTGACCAGGGAAAGTCCCCAACTATTGATTAGATGACTGGAGCCATGAGTCAACTAGTAAACCTAAATGTAATTCCACATTCTAAATACTTCAAAAATGTACACATTCAAAACATGTAGCATAGTGTTTATTTTTGTTCTGTATTTGTTAGATTTTACATATTGTGTTCATTGTGATAATGTTCACTACTTTTTTTGCAGATGGATTATCGAGGTAAGTCCCCAACTGTTGATCAGATCACACCCTCGTCTAGGCATCAGATAATCCTACATGTAATCCTATGAATCTATCATGATAGACTATTTTTGTCAATATAATTGTTTGCGCATACTATTTATTCAAAGACTAAGGAATTTTTTATATATTTCTATTCCAGACAGGGGATTCGGTTTATGAAGCACCGCCTCAACACTCTTTACAGAATGAGGTCTCCCATTTGATGAGAGATAGTGAAATTAAAGGGTCTGCAGACCCATTGAGGGTGCTACAGAAGACCAGGGAAAAACAAAATGAGGAACTAATTCTTCTGACATTGAGAGTTCCACAATCAAAAGAGATCGAAAAAAGGATTCAATTCTTACTACAACAACGTAAACAATTGGAAGTAATTTCTTGAATAATAATGTAAATTCCTTTATAATAACTTTCTAATATTTAATTTTATATGTTATTTAACTTATAATACAATGGTTTGAATTTACAGCATGTTATGGAGATTATCAGTGGTGGTCAAGGCAATGTTGGTCCCAGTGACCAAACCACTCCACTTAGCCCACATATTGCTCCCATATTGTCCACTGAATAGTCAGCAACATGCTCTGTGACACCCCTGAGGCCAGTAGAGGGTGCAGCGGATGCTTCTCCACCCACAACAGATGCTGCAGAAGAAGAGGTGGATGCAGGGTTGGATAGAGATGTGGATGCATTCCCTGGATCTTCTTGTGTCACTAGCACTGGTTCAATAGTGTGTACATTTTTGGTGAATGAAGAACTGGTTCCAATAAATATAGAGAGGATTCCTGGCGATTATAGATTATTCAATTTAGTTTTTATAATTTGTTTCTAATATACCGATATTATTTTTTAATGTTGACTAATGATGGCATTAATGTTTTGCAAGAAATGATATATTTTATAAACATATGAATGATTTGTCCTTGGAGATATTTGCGCCCACCATCCGCATAATGTGGAACAAGCAGCCAAAATATTTAAAGGATGATCTAACTAATCGCTTGGTTGGTCTATTCGAAAAATATACCTTCAATACATCAAAGGTCCTACAGAAGGCTGGCAAACATCCGAAGATTGTCCGAGACCAGTATAGGGTTCACCTAGAAAAGAACCCTAGGTATGAGCGCCCTTCAATGATTCCATCTATGGAGTGGAAATCCCTGGTGGAAGATGGAAAAGATAAGGGCCTAAGAAAATCAGGAAAGAAACCACCAGCTGGAACAGGGAGGTATGAAATACATTCCCAAATGTAGTGGTAAGACTTATTATTACTAGTTTTTATATCAAATTTGGTACATCGAATAACGTATTTAAAAACTTGATTAGGCTCTCAGACACATCTAAGGCCACCAAGGAAAGAATTGAAAAAATTAGCCAACACAAGCTTGGGCCTGGTGGTTACTCGAACTTGGCAGCCCGATATGCAAGTATCGCAAAACCCGAATCCGCATCCAAATATCATACAGATAATTATTTTTGTTTTGTTCTGGAAAAAAATGTAAAATTAATGACATCATGCAAATACAAAGGCTGACCAGTTCAAAGAATTTCCCAGTGCGGATTACATGAAGCTTGGCTTCAAACAAGGGTTTGACGCCGTTGTTGAACACCGGAGAAGCTTGTTTGGGTATACTGCATGATCTTCTCCTGATCCATCTGGTGCGCAGGTATGTAAAAATTGTATAGTTTAATGCTAATTTATTAATGCTCATGCAATTTATTCCTTATAAATAAATTAACATAAATTATTTATTCCTTTTTGAGCAGGTAAGTAATGATCACGTTCATGTCAAGGATGTACATGACCAACCAGACGAAGATCATGCTTCAATTCCTCGTAATGAATTTATTAATGTGCTATTGTTTTTTATATACCATTGCAGATGATGAACATTAATTTTAATTCTAAATAATTCAACTATAGAGTATGTAGATGCAGATAACACTGAACAAGTTGGGCATGTACAAGATAATGTTGAACATACTGATGTGCCCAGGGCAGGTAAAAACACACATTCGTAATTTTTTTAAATGAATTACTCGTATTTATCAAAATATAAATATATTAATGAAATATTTTGACATTATTGCAGAAATTCATCACCCCTTGTCGGAATTTCAACCTTGCGAGCAAACTAGTATGGAGACCGAGGATCAGATTTAGGAAGATGTGACTCTAACTAAATATTTAAAGAGAAGAAAAGTAAAAAGGAAGTGACTAAACAAATTTTGAGTAAATCTTATTTATAATAAAAAAATTCATGGGTTTTCCTCTGTTTCATGAATGAATGTTTAAATGAATGGTTTACTGATTTCTTTTCTGCCATTGACTAAATGAATGGTTTAATGAATGATTTAATGAATGGTTTTTTCAGTTATTGAATGATTGAATGGTTTAATGAATGATTTAAAGAATGATATAATGAAAGCATCTTTCAACTATTGAGTGAAATAATTTGCAGTGGATGAATTGTTATTTGCATTGTAGATGCATTGTTAGTTGGATTGTGAAATAGTGAAATAAATTGTTATTTGCAAGTAGATGCATTGGGTTTGAGGAGTTGAGAGTGGTGTGGGGGGGGAAGGGCCATAAGAGCTTCAACCTTCATGTGGTTGGTCCTGTTTAGTAGAGAATATTAAATTATTCTCGAAACAAAGAGGAGCTCAATGAATGGTAAAGAAGAATACATTAAAAAACATCTATTTCTATAATTTTAGTGTATAATTTTCACTATTGCTATCTGACTCCTCCATTGGAACTTGTTACAGATAGTGTTGAGAAACATTTCCATAGTTAAGAGGCAAGAAATGGTGTTTGATGAGACCGATGGCCTTATATACATAGTGTTTTTGGTTATCCATGTTTTATCAGGTGATCTATTCTTAACAATTAATTTAGTTGAATAGTTGAATAGTATTGTAATTTACATTCTAATAGTATTGTATTTATTTAGATTGGTTTTGTTATTTTCATAAACAAACATAAATTTATTTGATGGGTCCTAACATGAAACTATTGCAACAGGACAAAATATGAAATATGTTGAATAATGTTTTGAAAGGTAAAGCATAAGAAGACAATGTGAAGATCCACAAATCAAGGTGTAATTATGTTTTCTTTTGTCTGATTGAGCTGTGTATTGGGTATTTTTGCATGTACACACACATACATTTAGTTGATGATGATGATTACCATACATTGAGGAGAAATTTGTTCTATCTGATCTAAGCAATTCCCTTAAATAGTTTGATTTATCGGGATAACTGGCCCCTTGGTAATACTTTACCAATTACATATAGCTATGAATTCCATATGTATGAATTCCATATGTACATGAAAATATATGGGAAATGGCCATTTTTCGCCGAACATATGGCTATGAATTACATTTAATTCATTCGTCATATTGTTTGAACATTGAATCAACCAAGTAAAACTTATATGCATGTGCATGACATTGAATTGAAGGATCATAAGAGGGCACACTATTTTCTTTGTGGGTGACTCATGTTTTCTTTCTTTTATTTTAAATCTAAATTCTAAATAAGGACTTATTTTTGCATTTCAAATTACACCACGATATCTTCCAATTGTACCCACGTCCTCCATAAAGGAATGATGGATGATGACAAGTAGAAGCAAACCCCAACCTCCAAAATCCCATAAGATGCAATGTTTCACATTGTCCACAAAAGTGTCTGTTGCACCTGCAACAATTTCCCAAAATTCTGAAAAATTTTGGGACCCTCCTTTGATGAATTAGCTTGTTTTTCTACCCTCCCTTGATGAAATGATTTCTCAAAATGTTTTAATGCCTGGGTTCCTCTACTTGCTGCTTTGGAGAGCCTTTGGAAACTAGCCAGATTGCTGCTGTTGAACGTACTTGAAGCTTTTCGGAGTCGAAAGTTGCTTTGTTTTGTTTTTCGCCATTGCGGCTGTTTTCAAGTTTTCAACCCCCGATTGAAGAACCTTCTGACTGCCGATCTTTTTATTTACGGTGGGCGCTTTTCTGATTAGGAATCGCACGATCTTTCAATCTTTCATCCCGCCGTTGCGGACGCTTTTGAGCTTTCGCCGTCCGACTTGAGATCCTCCCGACGTCCGACGCGTGTGACAAAATTGGAAGCTTTTAGGGTTTTTCCTTTCACCGTTGCGGCTGATTTTGGGCTTTCACCTCCCGATTAGAGAACCGTTCGACGGCCAATCGGCCAATTATTTCCCGCCATGCGCGTATACCCGGCGTGATAAATGTTGGACCCGTTCGCCGTTGCGGAAGGAAGATCACTCTCGATTGCCGATATGAAAACCCTCCAACGCCCGATTTATGGTCTCCTCGCACATGTGAAAGGTTTATATATAACAGGGGTGACGGTTTTGTTTTTATTTTCGCTATCGAGCACTGTCGCGGTGAGTATTATTGCGCTGAGCTGTCATTATTTGGAGGGAGTGAAGGTCCCGCTATCGTTGTACCAGCTTCCAGGTGGCAGAGGTAGGATTTCAACCGTCGTCGACTCACCGTATTCGCCGAGTTACCAGGTAGGCCTTTTCGTCTTTTCTCGTTACACTTAAGCTGTTCATGGTCTTCTCTCATGGTTTGGATGCTACTGGCGGTTTTCCTCATTTAGCTAGGTTATAAGCTTGTATGAGTGGGCTTTAAATTTTGACCTTGGGGGGAGGCGTTTTAACCTTTGAGCCATTTTATTTTTTCGCCTATTTAGCTTACCGCCTCGCGCGCGTAGGAGTTGTGGGGTTTCGGCGCAGACGGCCGTTACGCCGTCTGCGCCAAACCTTCCTGCACAGTCGTGTTAGGCAGAAGATAGATAGTTTTGAGGATTTCTTTGGGGGTTTTTGGTCGACTGTTTTTCCATGGTGCGTTACCCGGCTTTTGAGCCTTAGCCGTTTACCTACGCGTCTCTGCACGGCCTCGCCGAAGCTTGATGTTGAACCCATAGTTTGTTGGGGGGGGCTAGGTTTTTGAGAGGATTTCACGGTCACCAGTGTTGTTCCCTCGCCACTCGAACCCAGCCTGTTTCTTGCGCCATCACGCGCGACCCTGTGGTGCTCATTTGCCTAAAACCCTAGCTGGTTAAAGGGGATATGTCGCCATTATAAGTCGTTGATTGAAAACGATGCGGGTAGTGTTTTTATGGAATTATCCTATGCAGAAAGTGAAAATAATCCCCGCAAAATGTATAGTCAAATTAATGTAACTTTCCCTCCGCGAGTTGCATGAGTCTTCATTAGTTATGTGTCTACTGGGATTTATGGTTAAAGTGTTGACTGGCACGAGCCTTCGCTGTGTTTTCTATACAATAGAATAATAGATGAATGTTGCACCTTGCATATGATATATATGTTTGCTTCAATGTATTGCTACCATGGGAAAAGTGGCATGTTGCAGAATAATGTAGATTTAATACTGGCATAAGTATGGTTGATAAGCTTGCTTCATGTAGATCAGATCATAAAATGTTGCACCCTAGTCTCAAGGCATTATAGGGCTGAGCAATGTATGCATTGATACACTGAACCTTATCATACTAGGCATAGGACAATAGCACATTGCACAGTATTGCATACTAGTTCAATTATTCAGCCTGAAGGGCTTTTGTCTTAATTTCATTAACTAGTTACAGTCATGATACACTTGAGAAAGAATAAACTGCTGCACAATGTCTGCAAATTCGAATTGCTTAATGTCACAATGTTATACATGGCAGGAGGAACTTACAATGTCCAAAAGGCAGAAAAAGAAGGTCCCTATGGTCGAAGAACAATCAGCAATAGAGGTCGTCACACAGACTGAATATATATATGAAGACACCCAATGTATTTCTGGTGTGGAGCCTGAGTATAAATGGGGTGACATATACAGATTGATTTCCCGCAGGGAATTTCCTGACATGGGTCTTGAAGAAGAACCCATATATGCGAACATAGAGAAATCCGCCATCATGAAGGTGGCCACAAGACCAGAGTTGTTCCCTTGTTCTGAAGTGATTAGATGGATTCTACCCCATACAAATACAACCACAATGCTCATAGGGAATGTGGAAGGCCAGGGCTATGCTGCATTTATCCCAGGGTATGTGGCATTGGCCTATCATCTGCCAGAACCTCAAATCTTTATATCTGATGCTTGGCTGGATAACATCAGAATGGACCTGGTGGAAACCCTAAAGAAGATGCTCTTGCAGGGAAAGCTTTATCGGTACAGAACATTCGGTGAATATGACACAGCCAGCTTGAGGGCTCCTTACAGATTTGTGGCCCTTATGCTTAACAGAATCTTTGGGAGAGCTCATGGTAGAATCTTCAAATTCGAATGGATACCCATCATGTTTCATGTGGCAACCCAAGGAATGGTCCTCAATTGGGCCAGCCTGGTATCCAGCAGTCTTTCTTCTTGCTTGGCCGCTGCATTGGGAGGAGAGGCCAAGAAAAAGTCTGAATTCTACATGAGTTCAATATTAATAGATTGCATACTGTGTAACCAGCCTTTCCCCGGTCTCAAGTGCGTTTGGGACAGGGAAAGGATGCCTGTGTATGCTGCGTATAGACCATTATGGGCTCATCAGTACCATAGCCACTACCGGGAGGTCTGCGAGCAATTCATCATGCCACTCTACACTCTTATCTTCTGAAAGGAGTGTGACTGTATGTTAGAGGAGGCCATGCGGGTGATAGAAGAACATGCAGACTATTTCCTGACTGAGAATGGCATGTACATCAGAATGTTTGGTGGCACGAAATGCCCCTTACTGCTGCCCAAATACACAACAGATTATATTATTCATAAAGAGGCAGTCAGGCAGGTGTTTATTGATGGAATAGGGAATTACCTGTTTGAGAAAAAGAAGGCTACCTATCCTCCTCTGCCATTCAAGCTAGGTAGCTACAAATTTGCCAAGGTAAAACAAGCTGCTGAGTTCATAGAAGAATTGGGGAGGTTCCATTTTGGTGAGATGCCTTTCCGAAGGAATGATACTCATGGTAAAATGGTAGAACACTATAAAGAACACAAAGTACATTTTGAGTACACTCACCACTTTGACAAGGAAGAATCTGTCTTCCGAAGTGCCCCTAACTTGACAGCTCTGAGAAGGAGGTTTAAGCCTAAGAACCCCACCAAAGGTGGAAAAGGGGCTGAGTAAGCCAGAGCTTAGCAGGACAGAGCTGAAGAAGAGGCCAAGAGGAGACAGGAAGAGGCCCAGAAGCTAGAACAGGAAGCTACAGAATGGCTGCAGAAAGGAGAAGAAGAAAAAAGAAAAGTTGCCCAAGAAGCAGCTGAAAAGGCACAAGAGGCAGCCAAAGAAACAGAAAAGGCAGCCAGACAGGCAGCTGAGGAAGCAAAAAGAAAGCTAGATGAAGAGCTCCAAAAGCAGGAGGCTGAAAAAACAGAGCTGCCACAACAATCAATTGCTGAAACATCAATAGGACAGACCCAGGAGGAGGCAAACCCCGAGGTACAAATCCTTCAAGTACCTGCTGTTAGCACCCTGGTGACTCCTATGCTCCAGCTAGTGCCTTTCATCCAGAAAAAGGGTGAAGAAGTCCCCGACTTCAATACTGTCTATTATGACAGGGCCACCAAAAGAATAATGAGGAGGACAGAAAAGAAGGTTGAAGCAAAAGACCTATCAGGGAGGATGGTAACAGATACAGCCGTCATGCTAGGGACGGACAAGGATCCTAGGCTCATGATAAGAGCCGAGGATGCACTAATCGATGCCTCCGCAGATAACATAAATCAGGTAATGATTGAACTAGAGTCAGTTAAGAAGACCTCTGCTCAGCTAAAAGACACACTGAGAAAAGAAAGAGATGAAGGTAATAGACTCAAGAGGAAATATGAGCACATGCAAAGGGAACTGGAATCCTCAAAAGGTGAAGTCTATACCCTTCAAGTGGAGATGCAAGCAAAGGAAACAGCACAGGAGTCCCTAGAAAACGTACAACAGGAAGCCCAAAGTCTAAAGAGTGATAAGGAACAGTTACTGGCAAAGGTGGAAGATCTAGCGAAACAGATAAAGATCATCTATGAGTCCAATGATTCATACGCCAAAGAACTAAAAGAGCAGCTCGCTTCTCTAACTGCTAATCTGGAGGCGGCTAAGGAACAGCAGGTAAATCTGCAGCCATTTAAAGAATATATCCTGGCTCAAAAAGCTCAAATGCTACAACTGCAGACGGCTCTGGAAGAAGAGAGGTGCAAAGTCCTTCAGATTGATAGCAGGCTGGAAGAGATCATGGAAACTTCATCATACTTCGTTGATCGATCTCAGGAGGTTCTTGAGGTTTTGAGTGCCAGAATGGCAAGGCCGGAAGATGATGCTGAAACTCCATAAGGGCTACCAGCAAAAGACCATCAAGCCCTCAAGAGAGATCACAACCTGATAGAGTTTGCCATCAGTACTGCAGAAGACTTCAAGAAGGCTGTAAAAAAGACGCAGGGAGCATGCTCAAAGTATTTCAGAAGGCTCCTGAATACGTACAATTGATGTCAAACAGAGGCTGAGCATAGGCTTGAAGAGTTCCCGGACCATGAGGCCTTTATGGAAATATTACAGAAAAGATGTCAAGATGCAGGGGCCAGAACTCAGCAGATTAGAGCCATTGATGACCTAGCATTGAAGAATGAGGTAGGCCACGCAGCCGTTAGCATGCAGTTTCTAGAAGATCAGCTTCGGTTGAGTCTGGAAAGGATCAAGGCCATCAAGAACCAAGTTGAAAAGTTTGAAATCAACATTCAGTTCCTAGAGCCATGCGCTTTTGAAGGCATTGCTGCTGAAGCAGCAACGTGGAAGAAGTTCTTAGATAGCCAGGCGGGACCCTCCTCATAAAGGACTGGTCAAACTTTGTAATAATTTAATATTTTTGTAAAAGTTTTTGAGAAATGAAGCGTTGGGAGAGCAAAAGGTTGGGAAGCCCAAAGGTCACTTTGGGCAGCCCAACCATTTTGACCTTTTGTATAAAAGTAGGAAGCGTAGAAGGAATAAGGACCTTTTTTTTCCCAAGAAGACTAGATGACGTGTTGTAAGAAGAACTACTTCCTTTTGCAATAAAAAAATTACAGTTTGCCTGTTGAAAGAAGATCGGTGGGGGTTTCAATGTTTTGCCATGGATAGTCGGAAGATGAACTATTTTGTTTTCCAGCATTGTATCCATGAATCGTGAGATCGTTCTAACTTTGTGACCTATGTCTTTGATTATATGATTTCTGATTTATTTTATGAAATAACCACCAAGAGTAATGTAAGCTGATCATAAACAATTAGCTAGCTGGTTGTTGAAATATCTTTCATTTGTTCATGCTTGTAAAAGTAAATGTCAGCTATCTGTAATTGCTTTTATCATGTGTGCACACTCACATTACTCATATATGAATTACAAGTTGGCTCCCCGGGGATAGATAGGTAGATAGATAGGTAGTTAGCTCATCTCACTGCTGCATGTGTGACTCAGATGCTAGTGAGCCTAAGACAAGAGGTAAGAACCTACGCATCATGTTGTGAATGCTCCTTGCATCCTTCACCACCCTGCATAGTTATATAGATACATGCATTCTATTCTTAAGTCAAAAAATACAAATTCCGGTGGGCCGGGCCGCAACCGGTAAACCCCTTTGTTACTTTGACCTACGGTGGCCGGACTGTAAACCGGACGGATTCCCTATACCAAACAGTCAACGGGCTAGTTGGGAACGTTGATTGGGGAGAATCCTTTACTGTTGTCGCCTGCAAATTTCCAGGCCTCAACAGTGTCCAAGAGAAGGCCTCTCCAAACTAGAAGGAAACCTAAACTTGTGTTGTGTCTCCCCTAGGTCACCTTCAAGAAAGATGCCCCTCAAATAATATTCATATAGCAACCAAAAAAACAACTTCTAAGAGATATCAGTCTCTATATATCAAATGGAGTGATACAATACTTAATTAATATAGAAACAAGGCCTTCCTTCAGTGAAAAGTATCCTCCAAGGTCGAGCGCTTGCTGAAAAAAGACTTTCAATGCTGTCCTCAATCCTATGTAGACATAGTTGAAATACCTCGTAAATGAAACTGGATTCCTCTAAGGACGAATTATGTGGATCGGATAAACATTTTTAAGCCTCATGTGATATATAGAGGATCCTTTATAACACATAAATGTTGCCATACTTCTTCACTGCTGAGTTTTTTTTTCCTAGATTGTACCTTCATTATGCTAGGAAAGGTGCAAAAAACTATTGAAACATGAGTCAAAGGTGGATTAGCCCTCAATGAAAGTGAAGACAAGCCAGTAGGTCCAACACCTATGAAAACTTCACCATACAGTGCTTAAAAATCAACAAAATATCCCATGTGAGCTTCCTAGAAATGATAATGTTGAAGTGCTATTGTTGATTCGACGCCAAGAGATAGTTCTTTGCTACTACAATATGCCCAAGGACACTTTTATACTATTGTTATTTACACATATCTCACCCAAACATGGTATTTTGAAACCTATTGTTGTGTTATACCCATTAATTTTCCCTAGATTTCAAGGTTTAGATCCATTCTCATTAATACATCTTCCCAAAACTGGATTACTGCTCACTAGGAGGTCAAATAGGGCTGAGAAATAATTTTAAGGACCAGTATGTGCCCAAAAACAGAAAGGCCCCAACGCTGGGCTGGTTGGGTAATACCTGTATGCCCGGCCGATTTAGATCGGGAAAAAACCCAGTTATTAAGACATTTGGCGGGGAAAGCTCCTCTCACCAAGAACGCCATAGACAGCCGAGGATGGGGTCCAGGCAAATTCACGTCATCAGAAGGCTACAAGCGTTATTCTACCAAAATTAATGTGCCGGCCAACCCAAAAATTTGGAACCAGCTGTGGAATCCCAAAACATTGCCAAAGATAGATATTTTCATCTGGACACTGCTGCACGAGAAAATTCTTACAAGGGAGAACTTGATCAAGAAGGGCTTTGCTAGGCCTTTTCGCTGCCCACTTTGTGCTGGCGCCGTAGAAAACATCAGCCACCTATTTTTAAAATGCTCCTATGCCTCCTTGGTCTGGATTGAAGTGCTAAATCGATGGGGAGATAAAATTCAGCTTCCGGATAGAATCCAGAATTGTTTTATCAGCTGGGACAGTCTTTACCGGGGAGAGCTCACTAACAAAAAAGGTCTGAAGACCTGTTGGTTTATGCTCCCCAAAATTATCTGTTGGTGTATTTGGATCGAAAGGAACCATATAATTTTCCAGGATATTAAACTGCCAGCTTGGAAGATCGTAATAAAAATCAATGCGTTGTTCAAAGAGGTAGTTAGTATTTCCAAGATTCCAGACAATAAAGAAAAGTTGAGCGATATTGAAAGAGTCTGGATCCAAAGCCTCAACATCAAAGGAGTAAATACTTTGCCCAATAGTAAGCTGAAAGACTGGGAGATCAAAATGGACAAGAAGCAATTTGAAAATTGGTTAAGAGAAAGAAAACTGTTTAAGCTATTCTTCGATGGGGCTTCCAAAGGGAACCCGGGAAGATCAGGAGGAGGAGGAATTATAATGGAACCAGGAGGGAAAATCGTGACTGAATACTCATGGAATATCGGCTACGACACCAACAATATGGCCGAGGCTTACGGACTCTGGCAAGGCCTCATCCAGCTAAAGGAAAAGGGAGTGGGTGAAGCTATTGTTTTTGGTGATTCCAGGTTAATAATGCAAGCCCTGAACGAAGGTAAAAGGAGTAAGAATGATCATTTAACCGGAATTTTAAAGAGAATAAGAACCATGATCAAATATTTCAGCAAAATAATCACTTTCCATATTCTCCGGAATCTTAATGATTTGGGAGATAAGGCTGCCAATAACTCCATGGCTGTTGGCCTTCATGAACTTGTAATTAATAAGGTAATCTCCTTAGAGATTCCTCTTTAGTCCAGCTTTTGGCTTTCTGACATTTAGAAGTTGGGATCATGGACACCTACTGTATTGATTCTTTTTCATCTCCCATTCGCTGAGCCCTGCAATATAACATAACCACTTTTGTTATAAAAAAAAACATGGATATTTAGGGTCATTATTGTTTTTCATTACACCAGACTTCCCATAGACATAGATTTACTTCTCTAATATCCACAAACTCTGCGTAGACCAAGCTCAAAGTCATATCAGACTTTCTAGATATCATTGTTTACTACTAATACTTGTTATAAAAAGTTCCCAGGTATACGTTTTAGCCACTTTACATAGGTTTCCAACCGTGGTAATGGTACAAACATAAATATAATTAATTAGAATTAATTTAAAAGTAAATAAATTAAGCTTAGCATCAAATGGAAATTTAAGGGTAAAAACTATTACCTAGAATGGATTTGGTACCAACGTAGCAACGAAATTGCTAAATTGACATAAATTAACATATTAAGTGTCTTTCTCTTCCTCGAGATCTGCCATTTCCTTATCCTCATTTATCTTAATTAGTAGTCTCAACCTTGATACCTACCATTTGCATGCCATTGTAGACTCTCTGAGTAGGATATCATTCTATTAGATTTCCCAGCCTGTACACTTGGATACAGCCATCTACCTCTCATATATAATTTCAATCCATTTTCCGAATACCCTCTCAAACACTATGAAACTACTTTGTCTAGATGTATATGTAAATCATGTGCTTGTTAGTCCAAACTTAATATTTTTGACAATACGTGTTTGTATGTAAACAGTATATTGAGTATGTGCCCTACTTGTTTCAAAGGTATTATTGGTATGCTTGATTAGGGATTTATTCTTTACTAGTTATTTAATTAACAAACATCATTTCAAGTTATTGAGCGGTTAGTCATGCATATGAAGCTTCAAGATAGGACCTTGAGTTTCCTCTATTGTATCTTGCATTTATGCCAGAAACTCTACTCTTAATTTCCTATATGCAAGTTCTCTTCAGTATCATATCACTCTCTTATTAGGGTTACAGTTTGTATGCATGGTCAAAGGTAGTTGGTTGGTCACCTCACTCATGGTCCATCCAATGAAAAACCTATGAACCGAATGGCCCAATTGAATGAATTGAAGGGACTCAAGAGTGAAATGAGTTTTCATGAATACTGCAAGCTTGATTAAACTATAATATTATAACCCCTAAAATTTTTTGATATTTTATGCTTCGGACTGTAAATATTTGTGTCAAGACCTCATGCTAGCTAAATATACAGTCTTACAAGCCTCATCCTCCATAGATCCTACCGATCAAAACTGTGCATTTTAGTATTCTTTCCCAATCATCATCCGGATTCCACATGCCAAGTATTCCATTTGATTAAATATTATAGTGAGAAGTTTTGAAGCTATCATAATTAAAGACAAGAACCACTCTCAACCAATGGAACACCTCAGAGTGGTAAGGGTCTTGAAGATCTTCATTCTTATTGCAGATTTATTTTTGTGCTTGTGATGAGTTGAGCTCTATTTTCATCCCCTTTGTAGACCCATAATCCACTGTTGGTATTTTTATTTAACTCTGATGCTAGAAAAGGTAAATTGGGTAGAGTTCATCACCATGAGCCTACTTCAAGTGCTTCATTGCTATATTTTTGGTGATCAAGTGTCCTCATCACCTTTATTCGTAGTTTCCCATGTGTATGCTTAGGTTGTATGTAGTATATCTTTGAAATATGAGAACAATGTTCACAAATTCCCAAGATTCATATAATTCCAGAGGCCTTAAAATAACTTTCAAACTCCCTCGGTGATGTGTACCCCTTGGTAAATCAATTCCTTGATCAATCATAAACATAATACTTGGGTACCATTTGTTTAGGTTGTTTCTCGTCCTCTACCTACAGTGGATTTTAAGCATTCCATTTTATACCTCCTAGTTGTTCTTCACATGTATAGAATTAGATAGGTTTTAGTGTTTGATGCAGATAGCATGGCTTCGAGGTTCTTTCCCAAGGAAAAAATGTTTTTATTGAAGAAATCCCATTTGCAGCCACGACTTTTGATAATGTCGTGATCTATAATAGGCAATTAGCTGAAATTTAGATGTTGTACATCTATTTAAATAGAATTGTAGTTTGAATTAATTCCTTTCTTGGTCGGTTCTGATATTCTTATGAGTTTATCTACATTCCATTTCGCATGCTTAGGAAAGACTAAGAAAGTTACATGGATTCTCATCAAACAATGCTTTCTTGAGGTTTCTGCCTAATTGTTCATCTGGGTAGTTATCTGGAAGCTGACAGTAATATACACTAAACATAAGTGACTGTTTGTGAAATTCTCTTAGTACAGGTATCTGCAGGAAGTGAAACTTATTCCAGTGTGATGGTTTTTAGAACTACCTGTTTCAGCTATGTTGTCTAGACTCTATACTGGTAACAATATTTTTATCCTTGTTTGTGATTGTAAATTAAAATTATAATATTGTATTTTGAACTTTTGAACATTATATACTTGTAACATAGAGTAACATCCAGTCATTTTACAATACAATAATGCTGAGAAGCAAGCTATCTTAGCCAATGTTTTGCCTTTGTGTATAATTTCATGACTATTCTAAATGTTGGTATTAGGTCACAACAGGATTTGAACCTAAAATCCGACGTCAGAATCCAACGTCATTCGACATTTCGTACAGATGTGTCGGACAGCAATCATTGAAAAGAACGGCGACTAGGAAAGTTTTATAGCGCCATCGAATATCTGACACATCAGGCATCCAAAATTCGACCCCCGAGAGTGTCGAATATCTGACCCTGAAGCATCGGATACCCGACGGTCTGGTGTCGAATATCTGACGGTCTGTCGACCCAAAAGTGTCACATATCCAACCCAAGTGTGTCGGTTTTTCGACCCCTTAGCGTCGGATATCCGATGATATGTGTAGGTTTAAAAAAAAAATGTGAGGTTAGCATGATTTGAAATTTTTGGTCCCATATCGTCCATTTGTAGGTTTAGCATTATAAAGTTTATTATATTCTTTTTTTGGTAATTGTATGTATTATTTTTACTTTTCATATATTAATGTATATCTATTGATGTTTCCATGTATTTATATTAAAGGAAAGACACCCTACAGCATATCATCCAGAGGAAGTGCTTTCAGAACAACTTCAGGATCATGATCATGGAGCATGTATGTTTAATGGAGAACAAGTGAATGATGATATAGAACAAGATGATCATACCGATAATGTAATTGAAGATGATGGTACAAATACATTGATCAGTGATTCATTTAATGTTAGAATGGATGATGACGATGACGTTGATAATGAAAATGATGATGACTTTGATGATGTTTACGATATACCTCTTCTCGATAAGGCATGTGAACCCCTTTATGAAGGTTCTAAAACAAATCTTCTCTCAGTTGTATTGTTGATAATGAACTTGAAGGTTATGAATGGTCTTTCAAACATAGCAATCACACGGATGCTAAGGTATGTAAAATAATCCATCACATATATAGGATCATGATAAAGTTTATCTGTATTCCTCTAATAATTGTATTGTTAACTCATTATTGATCATTGTACGGATTAAGCATGTTTTGTTAATATTATTTATTTATTACATTAACTACTTATTTATTTTTTTGTAGCTTGATAGCTGAATTTTTGTTACCACCATCAAATATTTTACCTCACACATATCGAGATTTATCTTCCATCATGAAAGAGATTGGAATGCATTATGAAGCAATTCATGCATGCCCCGATGACCATGTTATATATTATAATTAGCATGAATTTGCAACAAAATGTATAGAATGTCATGTACGTAGATATCGTACAGATAAAGTAACAAAAAAGGTGCCTCAAAAGTTTCTTCGTTATATTCCCATCATTCCACATTTGCGATGACTGTTTAGGTGCAAAAACATAGCGCAATTTATGGATTACCATGCCAAGAACAGAAGTCAAGATGATGTTATCTGAATGCCTGCAGATGGTTCTACTTTTAGAGATATGGAGGAAAAGTGGCCTCACTTTAAAGAAGAACCACGTAATCGTAGGATTTCTTTGGCAGCAGATGGTGTTAATCCATTTGCACAGATGAAATTCATTTACACGGTGTGGCTTATTTTTGTTATAAACAATAACATTCCTCCATGGTTGTCAATAAATAGGGTGCACATAATGCTGTCGATGATTATTCCAAGTTTTTTGTCAAAAATTGTTTTATTTATAATGTAGTTGTGGCATCTCATTTGTCATATTATGTTTCTTAATTTCATATATATATCTATTATTTTACTCTTGTGCATGGTTTATATATCTTAATGGTTCTCATAATGATATATTTTATATGTACTTCAAATCAATTAGGTAAGTTCCAAGTCAAAGATATGAATGTATACTTCGAACCTCTTATAGATGAGCTACTAAATTTATGTAATAGAATAACTATGTATGACGTATCTAGACCAATACGACAAATCCAATTTCAATTCCATGCAATGGTTGTATGGACAATACACGATGCCCCTGACTTAACTTCATTTTGCGGTTTGTAATTTTAAGTTCCACTTTAATTGCATTTAATGATATGGAGTAGTTAGAATAGTTTATATATGAATATATTTGACATAGATATTCCATTTCTAAATATTGTAGGTCTTTAGACAAAGGGTGAATTTGCATGTCTAGTTTGTGGTCCTAAGATGAAATCTCGTCGTTCAAAAAGCTTAAGAAAGGAGGTGTTTGATGAGTATAGGAATTTCCTCTCTAAGAATCACAGGTATATAACAACTAAAAAAAATCTTTTCAATGGGAAGCAGGAGACTGCATTAAAACCATGGAGAATGACACCTCACCTTTGGAAGATGCAATACAATAGAAATCGTCATCATGGTACGTATGGATCATCGTATATGAATTGTTATGTATTTTAATTTTTATTGTGAGTTGTTTACTTTAGTGGCCATATTTGATTTATGATGTAATTTATATATAAACTAATATTCATGATTTCCATCATGATCATGAAGGCATTAATAGGCTTCCACGAGGAATGAAAAGTTATCCTATTCAATTTAGCAGGTTGCCCTACTATGAGCACCTACAAATTGCTCATTTGTTTGATACAATGCATATTGGAAAGAATATTACTGAAACCTTATGGCAAATACTGGAGCTAAGGAGGGAGAAAGATAAAGTTGTGAAAGCTTGCAAAGACATTCAAGAAAGTAACCATGCAATGAAAGACGTCATCCAATTTCATACCAATGGAGAAAAAGTTAATATAAACTCAATTCCATGGATGTTTACGGAGCAACAAAGCAATGTTGTCAAAGAAGTAATGCAGAAAATTAAATTTCCCACTGGATTTTGTGCGAACTTGAAGAATATCATAACCAAAAAAGGCGATTTTGCGGGGGTCAAAACACATGATTGGCATGTCTTCATCAAGTTAATTATTATTGTTATGTCCATATAATTTTTTTTTCATTTTACTGCATATATTTTTTTCTTGTTTGTATACTCTTTGTTTAATAAATGGCGTGGTTTGTATATTGATACAGTATGTTCTACCTCTCTCTCTCCCGGACAACTTTGACAACAATGTCAAACAAGTTATATATAATCTTGGTAAATACATGAGGTAACTAGCGATTACTTGCATGTGCTTAGTGTTTCTTTAATTTTCTGTAAAATTTATATTTGTTTTTTTATGCACTATTTCCGCATATATTGTAATTTAATGTTTATTTTTGTTAAATATCATTATTGGTTTGCATCACTTATAGACAATTGACATATAAAGAAATCCATAAAGAAGATATAAAGTATTGGAGGAGAGAAATTCCTCGTCTCATGTGTGAAATGCAGAATCATCTACCATCAGAATTTTTCAATGCACAGGAACACCACCTCATACACCAAGTTGAGGAGATTGAGTTGTGTGGACCTATGCACTCAATGTCCATGTGGATGGTTGAGAGGCACTTGAAATTTATGGAGGGTTTGGTGAGACAACGAGCACATGTTGAGGGTTCAATTATGGAAGGATATATGGTATACCAAAACATGTTGTATCTTAGTGAATATCTTCCTATTTTAGCGTCAAAGCTCAATTTACATCGCATTTATGATCCAGACTCCAATAACAAATTTGAAGGGGAGCAACTGAAGGGGAAAGGTAAATTAAGGAAGGTGAAAGGTAATTATTAGCTACTGGATGTTTATTATATCGTTCATATTCTAATTGAATTTTCTAGTCATAATTGCTTCAATTAAGAGCATATACTTTGTTCAGGAGATTTACACCTTTCTTTCATTTTAATGGTTATTGTCATTAAACAGTTGGTCAAGAATGGGATGCAATTCATTTATACATTGCAAACAATATTTACTGGATGAACATATGGATTGAACGATGCAAACAATCGGGTCATGGAATATAATGGGAAGGTATGGCTTCATTGGTAAAAGCAGCACAACGCAATGGAGATAGAAATCTAACAAAAAGGGAAATTGATTTGGCATATGGTGTAAAAGATAAAATGGCAAGCATATAATTAATCAATCCCTCTAAATCTTTTATTTTGAAAATTACATTTTGACGTACATGTTCTTCTTTTCCATGTATTGCTGCATAAGGACTAAATGGTTGTGTAATCTTTTCGTGTATTGCTTATTGTAGGTAAACCACCATAAGGCTATGGTATGCAATGGAGGTAGATATCGGATCAAAAAGTTGGATGAAACAAAGAAAACATCAGATTCTAGGATATATGTTGTCTTTAAGGTTACCAATATTTCATCTAGAACTGACAGACATCCAGAAGTCTCAGAAAATCGATACTATGGGTATTTGGAAGATATTATACAGTGTGAATTTAAATCGTTTAAGGTAGTTCTATTCGTTGTCAAATGGTACAGGTTATGATTTAATCAACGTGATCCCGATAGAACTATTATTGAAAATGATAATGGATTTACCATGGTAAACAAAAGGTTGTTTGAGCCAGGAACAGAGCCCTATCTTCTTCCAAGCCATTGTGAACAAGTATTTTACTCAAAGGTTCCAGTTAAAGCAGGCTAGTCATTTGTTGTGAGACACGATCCAAGGGGAAGGTCGGTAAAGTATAACCTAGACAATGCTAATGAAGAGGGTTCTTTGGAAGAAGGATATGATGATGCAGAGCATCATCAACATGAGTTAGATGATGATGATGATCCAGTAGAAGATGTACTCCAAGAAACAGTTGAATCCGATGATGTAGCAAACAATTCCGATGAAAGTTATACCGACGATGACACGATGAGCATAATTGATGATGATGACGATGATGATATGGCCAACCCTTACAATGTTGACTTTGGATCTGATGATACAAATGATGACTTGGATGAAGAAGACGATGACATGGATGAAGAAGATGATGAAATATAATTAATGAAAGGTAAATATACTCATGATCATTTTCATCATCATTATCATTGTCATCGTCGTCATCAAAATCATAATTATCATCATCATCATCGTCGTAGTCATCAAAATTATAATTATCATCATCATCTTCATCGTCATCGTCATCATAATCATCATCATCATCTTCATCATCATTTTCATCATCATCATCATCTTCATCACCATCATCATCATTAAAGTTAAACCTAGATAAAATTAATTACTTCATATCATCGTCATCATCATCATCTTCATCATCGTCATATTCATATCTTCTTCATCATCGTCATCGTCATTGTCATATCGTCTTCATCATCATCATCCTCATCAACATAATCATCACCAACATCATCATCTTCATCATAATAGATGAAGATGACATCCTTATCCTCATGATCATTGTCATCATCGTCATCAAAATAATAATTATCATCAGCATGGTCATCATCGTCATCATCAAAATCATAATTATCATCATCATCTTCATCATCGTCGTCATCATTATCGTCATCATCATCTTCATCATCGTCATCATTATCGTCATCATCATCATCATCATCATCTTCATCGCCATCATCATCATTAAAATTAAACCTAGATCAAATTAATTACTTCATATCATTGTCATCATCATCTTCATCATCGTCATCATCATATCTTCTTCATATTGTCTTCATCATCGTCATCGTCATCGTCATATCATCTTTATCATCATCGTCCTCATCAACATAATCATCACCAACATCATCATCTTCATCATAATCAATGAAGATGACATCCTTATCCTCATGATCATTGTCATCATCATTATCATTGTCATCGTCGTCATCAAAATCATAATTATCATCGTCGTCGTCGTCGTCATCAAAATCATAATTATATTCATCATCTTCATCATCGTCGTCGTCGTCATCATATTCATTGCCATCATCATCATTAAAATTAAACCTAGATCAAATTACTTACTTCATATCATCGTCATCGTCGTCTATAGCATCGTCATCGTCTTCATCATTGTTGTCATCATCGTCAACAATTAAATATAATGAAAGGTAAATATTTAATTAGACCTATGCTTTTATCTAATTTCTTTTTAAAAAGAGTTACGAACATCATCAGCAGCATCATGTGGATCATCATCATCATCATCCTCACCATCCTCATGATCACCATCCTCAACATCATTATCATCATCGTCATCATCATAATCACCCTCATCGTCATCTACATCATCATCATCGATGTCGTCATCATCGTCTTCATCATCATGACCATCATCATTATCATTGTCATCGTCGTCATCGTCGTCATCATTATCGTCGTCGTCGTCATCATCATTGTCATCATCTTCATCATCATCGTCATCATCATCATAGTGTGAAGATTAGTGTTTTAAAACACTAATATCTTGATAGTGTGAGTTAATTATATTGCCAAATACTATAAATAAATATTAATTTAAAGTGATTTATTCCTAACCCTTTATCATTTGATAATGCACATAAGCTACATTGTAGTTAGTAACACACATGGTTTTCTTTTGACGTGATATTTTCTAATAAAAATAAAGTGAATATAGCTATAAATATTTAATTTTATTTATATTTGAAATATTTTTCCATAAAATATTTTATATGAAATTTTATAATTTATCATTTTATTTTTGTTTTGAATGTTTTAAGTTTATTTTAAAAAAGAATTTAATTTAAATAGGATATTTATATAGAATAATGTAGTAAGCAAAATTGATGTCCAAAATTTTTACTTAGTTTATTGCTATAATAAAAAGATTAGATGTTTAAAATGTAGAACATAACATTAATGTTTTTTTTTAATCTTTTACATACCTTATGGCTCACGAAAAGATATTAGATTCCAATTTTTTCATATATCTTTGATCTTACTACAACTTTATAGTTTGGTGACAAACATCAAAATCATTTTAGATATTTAGACTTTGTTAAATCACCACAACAATGGCTTCTTAAGTCATTTAAATGTTGTCATTCCACCCACCAAAGCTTGAGTCTCCTCAATAGCATATTTGTGACTTATAGCTATTAAATAAGATAAATGTCAAGGTTCTTAGTAAAAGTGTATGTGATAATAAATCATTGTTCTCTTCTTTCTTTTATTAGGAATTTTTTACTTTTTTTTATGATGGTGATGACAATGATGACGACAATGTTACCATATTGGTCTATCATATTTTGTTATATTGAATCCAAGCTAAAAAAGGGCACAAATAAGATTATAATGATTATAAAATAATTGGGCCCTTTTTAATTTTGAAATTGATTTAAAAAGAAAATTGCCAAGCCATGCATGCTTTCAAAATCATCATCCTCATGATCATTGCCATCATCATCATCATCGTCATCAAAATCATAATTATCATCATCACGTCATCGTCGTCATCATCCTCACCATACTCATATCATCATCATCAACATCATCATCATCATCATCAACTTCATCATCATCATCTTCATCATCATCATCTTCATCATCGTCGTCTTCATCATCAGACATCATCATCATCATGATCACCGTCATCATCATCACACATCATCATCATCATCATCACACATCATCATCTTCATACACATCGTCGTCGTCGTCATCATCATCATGTGGTTCATCATCATCATCATCCTCACCATCCTCCTCATCATCATGAGCATCATCATCATCATCATCATATTCATCATCATCAACATCATCTTCATAATCATCATCATCATCATCTTCATCATCATCATCATCATCTTCATGAACATCATCATCATCATCCTCACCATCCTCATCATCATCATGAGCATCATCATCATCTTCATAATTATCAACATCATCTTCACCATCATCATGATCATCTTCATCATCATCATCATCATCATCTTCATCATCATCAACATCATCATCATCATCATCATCAACATCATCATCAACATCATCATCCATCAACATCATGATCATCCATCATCGTCGCCGTCGTCGTCGTCATCATCACCAACATCATCATTGCCATCAACAACATCATCAGCGTCATCATCATCATCATCATCAACAACAACATCGTTATCATTTTCATCATTTCATATGATATCAAGACAGTCATCACCATCATCATCATCATCATCTTCATCATCGTCAACATCATCATCTTCATCATCATCATTGTCGTCATTTTCATCATCATCATCGACTTCGTCTTCATCATCATCATCATCTTCATCCCCATAATCAACATCCTCATCTTCATCATCATAATGATCGGCATCATGGATAACATCATGATCATCATCATCAGCGACATCCTCATCCTCATCATCGTAGATTCACTGCACACATAAAGACTCACATAGATACACCCCCCTCTTTGTATATATAAAAAAATAAAACATAGTATAAATAAATAAATAAAATAAAACATAGTATATATATATAAATAAAACATAGTACATATATATAAATAAATAAAATAAAGCATAAATAAATTAAAACATAAAACAATATATATAAATAATTATAAAACAATTATTTATAACACATATATATAAATAAAATAACAAAAACATAAAACCATAAAAAAACACTAACAGTGGCGCGCTATTTTCCTTTCAGCTTCATGAGAAAGCTTCTTCTGTGCATCTTGTCGGGTGCTTGTGTTTCGTGATCACAAGAAAGATTCTTCCTCTGTGTTGTGCATCGCGTCGGGTGCTTTTCATTCAGTGATCAAGGGTCAATCTGTGCAACTTGGCCGAAGAATAATATCAGTGGGAGCAATGATTTGGACTGGCCACGAAGACTACGGAGAGTGGATTGTGGTTTTGTAGAGGACAAGGAGGCCAATTGTTAGTCGAGACAATGCATCCAAAATTGTGAGTACCATGCCCTAATTCATGTCTATTTTTAATTTTTTAAGATAGTCCTGCAAATATCCAGGGTTTCTTATCCAATAGAGGAAAGGCAGAGGCTATTAGAGCAGGCTTAGACCCAGGTTGTTCAGGGTTGGTATGTTTCAATCCTGCCTTCTCAATTTAGGCTTTGGATAAAGAAAACCCCCATTTTTATGAGGTCATATGGTCCTCACTCTCCCGTCGAGTGGTGATGTGTTCCTTCTCACTTGGTTATGGTGAACGGGATCTTGTGTGGGTGAGCACTTAGACACCTCATTTATATACCTTTCCTACTTGATTACTTTACTTTTACCAACAACCCAAAGGGTCTCTGTCTATACTTCCTGCTTCTTCACCAACTTGAATCCTTCCTTTTTTAACCTTTGTTTTGTGATGCATCTGAATTCAACTGTGAATTTTTTTGAGAGGAAAGCAAGAAAGGAAAAAGGATTTCAGAGTATTCTGCCTCAATGGCACGTTCAACAAATCCCCCGGTAGTAGGAATAGAATAGATAGTTGTGTTATCTTTATCAGCTTTCAAACATGGGTTTTCTTCATTGTACATGCATTTACGTTGATCAGCTAATGATAGACCCAATGCTCCTAGCCCTAGCAAACCGAACATGCGGGAATGGGTTCATTGGTACCCCTAAAATTACTTACAATGTTGTACGAACTTCAAATAGAGATAGATGTGGGGTAAAAATAGAGTTGCATTTGACAGTTTCATATGACCTACATTTGACCCATATTGGCTGATATGGATTCTGAAGTCTGGCCAGCCTGAGCATTACAATTAGTGGACGGACCCACCACATTTTGGTTCGCATTCAAACTGGTTTAGTTGTTTTTATGTGAGTTATCTCAGCAACCAATTCCCAAATAAGCTATTAAGCCAACCCCACCCAAATGAGATCCTTAAGGGAGGTTTAGAGAAGTATTCGAGTTCCACCATAGCCATGATAGATAAAGTTTTTTTGCTCACATGTATGCTCGGCCCGGTGGAGAAGGATGAAATTCAGTCGCTTCCCTGAGCAGGATTGCCAAGCCATATTTTGTTATAAGCAAGAAACTCAAACCTAACCCCTAGATCATTCAAGATCATTATAAAAGCCCTAGGTTAGAAAGAAACTCGAACCTAACCCAGTATTTTCCAAATTGTAGTGACAACAAGGGTTTTCCAGAATTCTGCCAAATGTTATGGATTTCTTCTTTAAGGTGTTTTATTATAGAAACCTTGTATTAGAAAGCAACTCAAACCTAACCCAGTAATTCCCAAGCTCTAAACACCATGAGATCTTGGACTATATAATATATTTTCATTAAGTGATTGAATGAAGTAATCCACTTACAATAACTATTTTTTCAAAATATTAAATTTTTTTCTACATACCTGTAAATATCATCATCAAACAAAACTGTCCATGAGGACAAAGTTCAAGAACTCTGTCCACATGAACTATATCTCACAAAAGATAACAAGTGTTCAACCAAGCAACGATGAAGATTCATGGTATTATGCTTCACAAGTTTGCGATGTTGAAACCTAATGAAACATAATACCACGAATCGTCACCATTATTAGCCAACACTTATTAGCTATTTTAGAGTTAGTGAATTGAAAGTGGCTAAGTCAATGCAAAAAAGAAAGGTAATAAGTTTGACTAAATAAACTATTTTGATAATTGTACCTACATATTCCGCTACATGTGTTTCTTGCATGCCTCACATATCTCGACGTACTATCAAAATTATTATTATTGGTATGTGTACCTTCTCTCACTAACAGTCTTCTTCCTATTTATTCTCCAAAACAACTATATTATAGGGCCTTTTGGCACGACATTGTTTTGCATGCAACTTTTATTTTTTCAATCTAGCATAACTAAATCACCGAACCTACAAGCATACTATCAAAACAATAGAATATCAGTTTGGGATACTATATTTTTCCATTCGGTGATCCAGTACCTTTTGTAATACCTTCAACCCTTCAAAAGATAGAGGATAAGAGAAGGTACATGTGGTACCTAACAAGGAGAACCTAGATAATGCCTATAAACGAGTCATTAATGGTGATGATAAAAAAATGTTTCACCTTTGAATTGCTTCAATAGCCTATAAATAGTAAATAATCCCTACTCTAGAAATATCATTTCACGAAATAAAACACACCATAATCCATGCTTAATTTGATAAATGAATGGAAATAACTATCAATGGGCAATAATAATAATAATAAGATACCATAGATCTTAGTTTAGGGATGTATTGAGGTTTATACCACATATTTGATAGTGTATGCATCCAATACTTGCTCATTACTCGATCACTAATATCAATTGAGATACCATCACTCTTATTGGTAACTCCAATTTTTTCACATTTCTAGTAACCTACAAATTCCGAACTCTTTGTTTTCACGGAGTTTTTGTGAGGCTAAGGGTGCAAAAATATTGGCGATTAGAATCCTAAGGTTGATATTGGTACCTTCAATTTTGTAGATACCATGATAGTTTTATGGTTGCTAATCCCAAGGATCCTCCTTAATTGATACGTCATGATAGTTTTATGGTTGCTAACCCCAAGGGTCGTCAATTGGTAGACGCTCATGTGAAAGCTCACATAGGCCTCAAGATCAAATCTAAAAGAAGAATAAAAATCTAAAATTAAGTTTAAATTTAAAGAAGAAAAAACTAAAATTAATTACCATTTTACACAATATTACATACATAAATATTTTATTATTAAAAATTAAAATATTATTTAAAATATTTGTTTATTATTAATTTAGGGTTGCCTTAGGGTTGAAAATTAGTATGGGAAAACAAGTCCGCTCTTGCCTTAGGGTTGAAAATTAATATGGGAAAACAAGCATCATTATGACAAGCTAAAAGGAATAAATCAGCAAATATTATAGACTGATATAAATGTATTTAAAACATTCTTTTCATTCCTAAACGTGCCAAGTAGCAGATCTGGAAATGTCTGCTCTTCACCACCATGG